>ML782428.1:367891-404538 GCA_009831015.1 Picea engelmannii
TGTGGGTTATCCCTAAAATAAGGAAAGTGGTTTAAGATGGTTAGAAGGTAACCCCTTGAGGTAAAGTGAAGTGATGAGTGTACTATAATTCAAAGTGGATACAAAATAAATTATTTAAATAATAAAGTTAATGGAGAAATTACGTCAACAAGTGGTTAGAAGTGGGTTAACCCTAAAATAAGGAAAGTGGGTTAAGATGGTTAAAAGGTAACCCCTTGAGGAAGCTACATGAAAGTATAAATAAGAGGCAAGGCTCTCTCATTTTAATCACACTTGAGCATATTGAATATCTAAAGGTGACTGAGGTAACCAAAGGATATCTAAGCCGAATTTTAGAGGGAAGTTGAAGTAAAGAAGGTCGAAATTCAAGGGAGGAAAAATTATTTTGATGATGATTTATAAGGTATGTTATGTACAAGTCATCTCACAATTTTCGCAATAAATTTTTTTATAAAATTATTTAGACCGTGAAATTGGGATGCCATTGAGGAAACATATACAAGTAGTTTTGATACAAATTTCATCTTTTGGGTCATTGTATTTATGGAGTTACATGCCGTGGAAAATAGGGTTTGTGGTTGGTTCCGAAATTAGTCTAAAACAGGTGTTTTAGGTAAAAACGTCATAAATTATACATAATAGATCCAACTTTAGTGAGACCAAATGTATTGGTTAGAGTACAGTAAGTAGTATTATGTGTAAAAATTTCAGATCTATACAACAAATATTATGTGTGGGGTACGCTCTACAAGTTCGTTCTCTAGAATAAGCCAGAATTCAACAAGGGTGTGGTACAGGTTAGTGCATGGTTGATGCACGTATTTATGGTACAGGTTGATTATAGGTTGTTTGGTACAGGTTGGTGCATGGTTGATGCACCAGTTTATGGTACAGTTTGATTACAGGTTGAGTTATAGGTTGATGCATGGTTCAGGTTATTGGTACAAGTTGTTTGGTGCATGTTGATTGGTACAGGTTTACAGTAGTATATCTCACAGTGATAGTGTGACAGTGGTTCCATCATTCTACTTATATGTCAGGGTGGTTGGATGAGGAAAGGACATGTGGTTGTAGCCACCTTTCGGTTGTAGCCGGAGAACATAGGGGGTCGTAGCCTCCTTCTGGTTGTAGTCAGATAATTGGGGAGTTGTAGATTCCCTCATGTTGTAGCCTAAGAAATTAGGGGTTTGGAGCCTCCTTCTAGTTATAGATGGAAAACAAAGGAAGTTGGTGCTTCCAATCAATGTAATTCTTAAATACATAAGAAAAAAAATTATGTGGTTTTCTCCCTCTTTGGGTTTCCACGTAAAAACATTGGTGTACTGTGTATGTGTATGATTGCTCATTTGTTTATTGTTTATTTACTCTGCAACTATTAGATGATAATGCTACATTAATATAACACTTTCATTTTGTGGTTAAAAAGGATATTTTCTCTATTACTGATTCACCCCCCCTCTCAGTAATCCAACAATTGGTATTAGAGGAAGTGCCTTCAAGAATTCGTTTAACCATTAACAGGTAGATCATGGAGAGAAACAACATGTACAAACATGGAATACCACATTTTGATGGACAAAAGTATGCGTTCTGGAGTAGAAGGATAAAGACATATATATAAGCACATGGATTTGAAATTTGGAAATTTGTAGTAGATGGATACAAAGAACCAATAGTTCCACCAACAAGTGAAAGAGCAATAAAACTCGGTCAAAATAATTCCAAAGCCACAAATTCACTTCTGACTATTCTTGGTGAATCAGTATACACCAAAGTTATGCATTGGAAACCCGCTAAATATATTTGGGACAAACTTCAAAATATTTATGAAGGATATTCAAAAGTCAAAGCAGTAAAGATTAAAACTTACAGAGGTCAGTTCGAACAACTAAAGATGAAGTAAGATGAGAATATTGCAGCTTACTTCTTACGATTCAATGAAACAGTAAATGAAATCATAGGATTGGGAGAAGAAATTAAAGATTCTGTAATTTTTCAAAAGGTACTAAGATCTCTTCTTATGAGATTTGATCCTAAGATATCAGCACTAGAAAAAAGAGAAGATCTAGACTCAATAAGGATGGATGAACTACATGGAATCTTCACAGCATATGAAATGAGAACTGAATAGGAAAATCCAGATATAAAAGAAGCAGATTTCAAAGAATCCAAAAGGTCAAAGAAAAAGAACATAGCAGCAGCAGTGACATCTCGGAAGATGATGAAGAAATGGAAAATTTTGTTGAGATATTGAACAAGAGAACCAATGATAGATATAAAGTTAAGCTTCCATTGATTTTTTTTAATTGTGGTGGTATTGGTCATTTTGCTAACAAAATTCCTCATAATAAAAATACAGGGAATGATGAATATTACTCAAATAGAAAACAAAAATATAAAGGCAAAGGAACCACAAAGAAAGTTTTCAAGAAAATCTTATGCACCAAAGAAGACATCTCCTCATCAGATGAAGATGAAGTTAGTGATAGTGAGACATAAATAGTTCTATTCATGGTAGTAGAATAATTTGATAAAGAAGACACCGAAGAAGAATATGAAGAGGCAGAAGTTGACTACCAAGAAGAATTGTTGACTTCCATAGAAGTTATAAGAAGATAAAAGAGGAAAAACAAGAAGCTACAAGTAGAACTAGACAAGAAGGAAGGCACTCAAGAACTAGAGAAGATCATCACAGAATTGAAGGTTCAAATAGAAGAATATAAAATAATTGAAGAATCACTCAAAGAACAGTTAGAAGAAAGAGACAAGATCATTGGAAATTTGGAAGCAGAGATTGTCACATTGAGAAAGGATCTTCAAAAGAAAAATATGCAAAACAACTCAAACTTTTTGAATGACATTATCAATAGTCAAAGTCCTAATCATGACAAGTCTGGACTTGGATACAATCAGACAGAAAAGGGATCAAGATCCAAAAAAACAGAACAAGAAACATATCGAAAAAGTTGTGCAGAAACAATAAAAGCGGGTAGGAATACCTACAAGGAAGATTATAGGGGCACTCCTGCACTGAGAAGATTCAGATTTCAGAATTGATGACTGACATAAACAAATAGGCCTCGAGAAGAAGAAGTATTCATAAGAGTAACTCCTTTCAGAAGATCTTCAACTCCCAGGTACCAAACTATATTTTTTGGTTTATGTTATGCATGCAATAATTTTGGACATAAAGTTGCAAGTTGTGGAGCTAATAGCATGAACATAAACAAATTTGAAATACATACACAAAATGGTTATCCAAGAAGGTTTAGTGAAACACAGAGAAGAAGCTACAACAGGTTTGAATCATTGAGCATTGAAGTGGAATGATACAAGTGCAATAACTTTCGATACATGGCCAAAGATTGTAGAATGACAGTCCCTCCTAGAGAACCACAACAAAACAACAACAGTCACAAACAGGAGCCTCAGAAGAGAACATGGATAAGAAAGAAGAATTAGTATAGCAATGAATAATTCACACTCTCTCTACAAGCTAAGAAGAAGAAGAGTGGTTGGTATGTTGACAGTGGTTGTTCAAAACACAAAGAATAGGTGAACAAAGACTAGGTCCTAGAGATCACAAGACTAGAAATAAAATGAGATGAAGAAAATTCTACAGAGAAAAGGAAAGATGAGGGATACATAAAGGTTTGGAAAATAACTGAAAGAAAAGAAGGATATGTAAATAAGGAATAGGTTCAAGATATTATACTTTCAGGAACTGTAGTGAGAGATGAATCCACAGACAGAAGGAAAGAAGTCAGATATCAAAGAGATGATGAATCCACCAATGAAGATGATGTTGAATACACATCATAGCAAGAATTTTTCTGATCCATCCATCTTAGAGACTCCCAAATTATATGAATAATAGACAGGGGCAGTCTATGCAATAGTTGTGATAGACCAAAAAACCATCCTTCGAGCAGCTTGCAGAGTTTGAGAAGGAAGATTCAGATTAGTCATTTAGTAGAAGTACAATTTGATAGATTAATCAAGACTTCATGATAGTATAATGATAAATGGGTCAGCATTATGGACAGTTGTGCAGTAGAGTTTTGGACAATATGGACATAGATGGATTTGTAAGAACACTTAGTCAGTTTGGACAGATATATGATAGTGGATCAAATCATGGATTCATATATTGGTTCAGAGAATGGTTCAAAGACAAAGGAACATTATGGATGTTAATTACACAAGAAATGGCTCGTACTATGCTAATGGATTCGAAATTGGAAGATATTGTTTTGGACACATACAATGCATACAAAAGCTCACATTCAAAACAGAGTAATGCTCATAAATAACAATGACAAAACTCTCTACGAACTATGGAAAGGAAGCGCAGACAACAACCTCTACATCAAGGTAACTCAAGGTAGTATTTTATTAATTGAAATTTATGTTGATGATATTGTTTTTAGAAGTACTAATGACAGGTTAAGCTAGAAATTTGCAAAGGATATGTAGAATGAATTTGAAATGTCATCACTTGGAAAACTATCCTTCTTTCTAGGTCTTCATATATGTCAAAGCAACCAAGGAATTTTTACTTCTCAATCTAAGTATATCATAGAAATGCTAAATAGGTTCAGAATGGAATATTGCAAACCAGTTACCACTCCTATGAAAACCAGTTGCAAGTTGAGAAAAGATGATGATTCAAAGTCTACAGACTAGAGGCAATACAAGTCAATGATTGGTAGCTTACTATATGTGCCAACATCCAGACCAGATGTAATGTAGGTAGTTGGACAGGTGGCATGATTTCAAGTAGCACCAAAGGAATCACATGTATTAGCAGTGAAGAGGATTTTCAGATATCTCAAAGGAACATAAGAGTTTATATTACGGTATCCAAAAGGAAAGGATCTATCACTTATTTCCTACATAGATGCAGATTGGACAGGTTGCATTGATGACCGATGAAGCACCAGTGTAGCAACATTAAACTTGGGTGAGTGTTTAGTATCTTGGCTAAGAAAGAAACAATCATCAATATCTTTATCTACATCTGAAGAAGAGTATATTGCAACAGCAAGATGTTGTACTAAATTTCTATGGATGAAAAAAACTTTAAAATATAAACAGGTTGAGTATGATGATCCCATTCCAATATATTGTGATAATAAAAGAACCATCAGTATCTGAAAGAACTCGGTGATGCACTCCAAGATGAAGCACATTCCAATAAAGTATCACTTTCTACGAGAACATGTTGCAGAGAAGAACATCAGAGTTGAATATGTGGGCACAAAAGAACAACTGGTAGACATATTTACAAAACATGTTCCAAGGGAAGCCTTTGAGTATCTACGCCATAGACTCAGAGTGATTTCTACTCCAAAATGACTGATTTTGAATGCTTATCTTATATGTCTTATATTTACACGAGGAAGCACCATAAACAGGACATATCAGGTTAGAATATCAGTTTCAGGAAGAGTTCATTCAAGGGGAGTATCCCCAAGGACAGTTTAGTTAGGGAGAGTAGCCCCGGATGGAAAGATACGTTTTCCATTGACGACAAAGGGGGAGAGATTTATCATATGCAAAGGTAAATTCTTGGAGAAAGAGAACAGAGGCATGGTTCCAGGGGGAACGATGGTCACATGGGGAGCATGAGTGATATGACTTCATTATTTCATCATAGTGTTTCCATCAATGCCAAAGGGGGATATTGTTGATTATTTGTGTTGTTTGTCTTTGATGTCAACCCTTGAAGAAAGTCTGGTAGCAAAGTCCGGTAGCACAATGGTTTGAGTAATGGACCCAAGTTTGTTTGATGGATAATGGTATGAGTTTTGATATATTTTTAGGTAAGACTATTCCAAATGGATAGTACATTTCATGCCATTTCTAGTGGTATGTGGAACGTCACATAACTCCTCATGGTTAGAGAGTTATGGCCATGTGAAGTTGGAGAAAGGTTTGGGTAATGGAACCAAGTTTGTTTGATGGATAATGGTATGAGTTTTGATATATTTGTAGGTAAGAATATTCTAGATGGATATTACATCTCATTCCATTTCTGGTGGTATGTGGAACGTGACATAACTCCTCACAGTTAGAGAGTTATGGTCATGTGAAGTTGGAGAACCTTCATGAGTCATCTAGAAGCCCTAAAAGGTCAAAGTAGTCAAAGTGGTTTAAGATATTTTAGAAGGTAAATAATAAAGTGAAGTGATCACTGTACTATAAGTCATAGTAAATAAAAAATAAATTATTTAAATAATAAAGTTAATGGATAAGTTACTAAGTTACTAAGTGGTTAGAAGTGTGTTAGCCCTAAAATAAGGAAAGTGGTTTAAGATGGTTAGAAGGTAACCCCTTGAGGTAAAGTTAAGTGATGAGTGTACTATAAGTAAAAGTGGATACAAAATAAATTATTTACATAATAAAGTTAATGGATAAATTACTAAGTGAACAAGTAGTTAGAAGTGGGTTAACCCTAAAATAACTAAAGTGGGTTAACATGGTTAAAAGGTAACCCCTTCAGGAAGCTACATGAAAGTATAAATAAGAGGAAAGGCTCTCTCATTTTAATCACACTTGAGCATATTGAATATCTACAGGTGACTGAGGTAACCAAAGGATATCTAAGCTAAATTTCAGAGGGAAGGTGAAGTAAAGAAGGATGAAATTCAAGGGAGGAAAAATTGTTTTGATGATGCTTTCCAAGGTATGTTATTTACATGTCATATCACCATTTTCACAATAACGTTTTTTAAACAATGATTCAGATTGTGAAATTGGGAGGCCATAGAGGAAACATATCCAAGTATCTGTGATACAAATTTTAGCTTGTGGGTCATTGTATTTTTGGAGTTACATGCCATGGAAGATAGGGTTTGTGGCTAGTCCTGAAACTAGTCTAAAACAGGTGTTTCAAGTAAAAACATCATAACTTATTCATAAAAGATCCAAATTCAGTGAGACCAAATGTATTGGTTAGAGTACAGTATGTAGTATTATTTATACAATTTTCATATCCATACAACAAATATTATGTGCGGGGCACGCTCTACAAGTTCTCTCTCTAAAATAAGCTATAATTCAACAAGGTTGTGGTATAGGTTGGTGCATGGTTGATGCACTTGTTTATGGTACAGGTTGATTACAAGTTGTTTGGTACAGGTTGGTGCATGGTTGATGCACTTCTTTATGGTACAGGTTGATTACAGGTTGAGGTACAGGTTGATGCATGGTTGATGCATGGTTGATGCATGGTTCAAGTTATTGGTACAGGTTTTTTGGTGCAGGTTGATTGGTACAGGCTTACAACAGTATATCTCACAATGATAGTGTGAAAGTGGTTCCATCATTCTACTCATATGTCAGGGCAGTTGTACGGGGCAAGTACAGGTGGTTGTAACCACCTTCCAGTTGTAGTTGAAGAACATAGGGGGTCGTAGCCTCCTTCTGGTTGTAACCATAGAATTGGGGAGTTGGAGCTTCCCTCAGGTTGTAGCCTGAGAAATTAGGGGGTTGGATCCTCCTTCCAGTTACAGATGGAAAAAAAAGGAAGTCGGTGCTTCCAATGAATGTAATTCTTAAAGACATATAAGAAAAAGCATTATGTGGTTTTCTCCCTCTTTGGGTTTCCACGTAAAAACATTGGTGTACTATGTATGTGTATGATTGCTCATTTGTTCATTGTTTATTTACTCTGAAACTATTGGATGATAATTCTATATTGATATAAAACTTGCATTTTGTGTTTAAAAAGGATAATTTATCTATTATTGATTCACCCCCCCTCTCATTAATCCAACAAGAACCCTTAAGGTACGTTAACACCATCAAATACTCCTTATGGAAGGAAACACTCCATAATCCATGTTTTTTACAAGAAAATACAATCCAGCACATTTCCAATACAAGAATACTCATGTGTATTTATACTTTCTCATGAGTATTCATTGGGGTCTATTGATGGGGAAGAATTCACCCTACAACATAAGAGATACTCCCCGGTGCAGGGTCCCAATTAGACTGTACACTTTTTGGTTTAGGAGACCCATCCAAAATTTGTCACAACTGCCATTGTTGGTTATGAGGGTGAAAATTGGTAGTTTTTCAATGCAAATATGTAGATGAACACTATGTATAAAAATAAATCTAATATATTGCTAATCTATCATATCCTATACTAGCTAGGAGTGAACTATAGTAACCAACTGAGTTGTAAATGAAACTAAACACTGCCAGAAACCCCACACAGATAGTTGAAATGAAGGTGCAGAGTTAAAAACATGAGCATGCATATATATAACCCAAAAAAAATTCCAAATTATATTTTTGCATACGTTAACAACTCATGAGCTCAAAACTTGAAAATATAAGAAAGAATAACAATACTATAACATAACATTGTGTGTATCATATTATTCTATCAACAAAAATTATTCTTATAGTCTATGTGATCAACATACATTCTACTTGAAGAATTTTATAGCAAAATCAGCCACACACACAAGTTCTTCTCTCTTCCGAAAACTGGCCCTAAGGGATTCTCAATATTAATCAACACAATATGTGTCCTTGAATTAGTTCTTGAGTTTATACAATGCTTGAAGAACCCTTTCTAAATGGGTCTCTTCTTCTATTTATACTCTTTTTCTTCTAAATATCGTGTGACTCTTTGTATTCCCTTAAATAAGTTGTTACAAAACTGTTCATCTCCCTTCTTCTTGATGACAAGTATATAAAGAAAAGGGAAAATTGGGAGTAGTTTAGAAAAGACAAAATAGGGAATAGGTAATGGCAATTTCAAATTTGTTATTTTTTCCTTTTATGAATTCTTGTCTCATAGGTATGCTACCTAGATTTCCATTTGATCATGTAGGTATACGAGTCTATGGAATTCCAACTCTTCTATGGTAGTCATGTGTAAAGCTATGTTGTTATCGAGGGTATGTGTATCCTTTGATAGTGTACCCATGAATGCATGAACCATAGTATGGACCTTTGTCGGATGGATGAGGTGTTGTTCTATTAGATTTGTTGTTACTATGGTGGTTGGCTCGATGACTCTTTGTCTATCACTTGTGTTTTCTTGTACCTTGTTGACCAGTTCCTCCATTATAAGATTTTTTTCAAGCTCCTCTAGTTAGGGAAGTTGAAACAACTTGAGTAGTTCTTGCACCACTTTGTGTATGCGTGAACAAATTTCTATTGAGCATGTCATTTATGTGTCTATCTTTTGTCTCAGTTTTTGACAATGTTCTAGTGCATAGGCATCGATTTTTATTTCTCTGGGTGATGGAAGATATAGCTCTATTGGTGCATCTGGGTTTTCTGCATTTGGGTTATCTGCAATCCATGTATTAACTTCATTCATGCCCTCCTGGATAATATTGAATTGTGTTATCTTGGTTTTCACATTGCTATGTTGCTTTATGATAATGGAAGCGAATTCTTGGAACATGTGCAGTTGTGCATACATGTCAATAAGGGCTTCTTCTAGCTCAATCTTGACATGTTTCGTGCTTATTTTGAAATTACAGAGGCTTCCCTCATCTATATTTACCTACAAAAGATTTTCCTCAACATGCTTTATCCTTTATTCTTGTTCCAAGTTATTTCGACATAGATTCTAGACATTGTCTTATGTGGCATTCCAAAAAGAGGATCCAGTTGAGGCTATAACTACTAGATATTTACTAACATGTTTTGTCATGAAGATTTGGGTAATGATTGATATCGGGTTTCCCCCTATTATCGATACTTTCTTCTCTTTTTCTTGCACAATTCTTCCTGGTGCTTTGTTGTATAAGAAGTTCCTCAGGTTGGGTACATCATTTGGAATGAATGGCGTATCGAGTCCCAAACTTAGTCCAATGGCACCAATTGTTTATATCTGAGGGATATTAGTTTCCATTGGGACTTTCTCACTATTCCTAGCCTCTTCATATTTATTTCTCTTCTCTTCTTCTACCTCTTTATCTACAACTTCCTTAGTTTCCTTCTCCACTACTTTCGCTCCTGCTGCTACTGTGACCTCTTTTGTTGCTTCCTTTTGATCATCTTTTCTTCTAGGAAGTTTCCTTTGTTGTGGCTTCTCCTTCAGTTTTGTCTTTGGCTTATTTATTGATTTTCCTCTTTTTCTTAGCGATAATGTTCCTTTTCTTGTGAACTTTCTCTTTCTTTTTCCTCTTTTTATCCACCAGTGTCTCTTCTTCCTCCGCTAATCTTCAATGTGCAGTAGTAGAAATTGGAGATGTCTTTCCTACTACCTCCTCCTCTTCCTTCTTGATTTCTTATTATCATTCTTTATCCTCATCCTAAATTCTCCCTAAGTGATTTCCCCATATTTTGAAGGTGAATTCATCATAATTTCTTTCACCAGAACGTACCTCCTCATCCTCCTAGATATTTGTTTTATATTCCTGAGGAAAGCCTACCTTGTTGAAACGATCTTTTACAACTCCCTTTGGGTCATGTCTCCTTATATCCTCTCCAAAATGATGCAATATAGAAAGACGTTTACTTCTTATTGCGATTTATTAGTATTCGAAAATGAGTAGAGCCTAACATACAATGGGATTGGTGGCCATATTTCCTTCTTGCCTCAGTATACCATTCCTCCTACTCCATGGATCATTGTTTGATATTCCACCTTCTGGAGTACTAGATTGTCTGGTACAAACTGAGGGAGGATATGTGGGGCCTTCATTGTATGATACACCATGATATAAGTACCATGATCCATAAGGTTACAATCCCCATTCCTTTTTATGACAATTATTACTTTTTCAATCATACACGAGGTTAATGTATTAAGTATAATCTCGTACAGAGGAGCCAAAAAGTGTTCGCATATTTTATCATATTTTGTCTTGTATTTTTTCCCCCAGAGCACTTTGCAATATATGTGAATGTATTCATCTAATGGTTTCCATTTCCACCCCATATTTGGGTATTGGTGGGAAACACACATGATGTCCAATAGGTAGAAAGACATGTGGTGTTAGCGTCGGAAGTCACTCCTGGATTGCTTGCAGGAGCAAAGCCCAACACCCATTAGTTTTATGTCACTGTTTTCTTAATGGGGTGATCAAATGGGTAAAGACCCGAGAAGATATAGCTTTAATTTAGGAAACCGAGCCTGGTATGTAGAAAGCAAGGGAGGTCTTGATCCAACTTCCATCAGTAAATGATTAAAGGGGTGGTAGATGGAAGACTTATGAGAAGGGTGGACAAGACTGCCTCGGGCAACAAGCCTTCAGAAGCTTGAGGATGAAAAAATTAGAAGCCAAGATCCTCTTGGTCTGGAGCTTCAAGGAGCTGAGGGTTGACTCGACTGGATCCTCCAATTCCAATTCGTTCAGCGTTAAGAAAATCATAGGAACCGATTAGAAACAATGTAACTATTACAATGATCTAACCTACATCATCCTATAACAGCTGCAATTCGACTGGATCCTCCAATTCCGAGTTGTTCTAAAATAGTAAACAAAGAGATGGAAGAGAAGCTGACATCCATAAAGTAAGAAATCTCAAATTCCTTACACATTAACCAAAGCGACCAACGCTTCATCAAAACTTTAAAATCGGGAGCTTTGCTCAACCATCGATACTTTACAAAATACAAATATTGAGTTTATATACTCAAAGAAATTTGCCTAACAGAGGCATGTTCAGTCATCCAAGGCTTGGTGTCCTTTCAGCCGAATTTGGACAGATATCCTTCATCAGACGCCATATTAATTGTGCATGGCTCCTATAAGGGGAGTAGTTGATCCATTAAGAGCCAAGTTTAGCGTGCGTGGACCTCCTTTGGCTAATCGAGGACTGGGCATGGCCTCTTTGGAAAAATGGTACACAGGACCCTCTCGAGCAAACCATTGGCAAGGCTCTCCATATCTTGCACTTAATGCATGAAGAGAGGTTTCAACCACTCCCTCTTACCTTCATTTACTTCAAGCAAAAACTAGGCCTGAGGTTGGATCAAATGGAACCCGGAGAAATGCGATGAAATTTTCGGCGACTGGACCCGATGCCTTTGGACCCCTTTACGCAACTCTTTTACTTCCCAGGTGACCATGGTCTATGACCCTGTGTTTACTCTCAAAGGAGATTTCAATGTTCGTGAATAGGAAGGGGCTGATCCCTATCCCTTGAAATCGAAATGAGCGAAATGTCGAGATGGCTTGAATTGGCGACGCACGTCCCCCTAGATATGACGGCTCTGAACTCACCCGATGATGCTGTGGGCCCCAAGTCCTGGACTCTCTCATTGCTTCATGCATCGGGGACATGAGGGAGCTACTTCTTACGCTTCAAGATCACGATGGGTGAAAAGGCAGGGAGCCTAATCGCGTGCCAGGTGTTCATTTTAGATGGATGGCTGAGACTTCCCCTCGATACTGCGGGCCCAACTTTAGGCTCTATCGGCATTTCAGGGTTCGGGGTTTCGAGATGTACCATGAAATAAAACCTTCACCCTTTGAAATCGCAACTGTCGAAAAGCCGACGTGACCAGATCTCATGCCACGTGTCCTTTGGGATGAATGGCCACCATCCATTCCTGCACATGATATGGGCACTATCCATTGCGCTAACCTCGGCGCAGCTTTGCTAACCATGATTTCCCACTAACCGTTGATCTATCCCTTTGGATGAATCCTGATCGTTAAAATCAGACTACTCACTCGCTTGATTTAGGCCCGAAATGGATTTCTTCTGTGAGCTACGCTCGATGCTCATCACGCCACTTGCGGACCTGATCCCTCTTATGCTTCGGACGAGAAATGTTGCTAACATTAGGCTCCATGGGGGATAGAGTCACCCCTGTGATTCTCTAAGGACTCATTTTGCAGCTTCAGTGCCTTTTTTGGGGGCTATGGAGTCATTTACTAAGCCGAAACAATAAAAGTAAAAACAAAGAATAGAAAGGACAATATTTACAAAACATAGGAGCCACCGAAGCCTCGGACAAAACATTTTTTGAGAAAATGCCCATTTACTGGGCTGCTGAAAACTTCTTCACCTTCCAAATATTGCAACCTGTACGGGTTATTTGAGAAAGTCTCAGAGACTTTGAAAGGCCCGGTCCATAGGGCTTCAAATTTGTCATGTTTTCCCTTATCCTTCTTAGGAGCATCCCATTTCAGCACTAGGTCTCCTATCTGGAACAACTCCTTCTTGGCCTTCTTATCAAAAACCTACTTGATCCTTTGCTGATGGTCCTGAATTCTATCCATTGTCTGCTCCCTGGCCTGCTAGACCTCCACTAGCTGATGAATCCTTCTGACCATGTCATTAGGCTCCTTCTTATGATCCTGGAGGAATTTTTCTATAGGAATGGCTAGATGAGAAGGAAAAACAGCCTCTGCTCCATAGACTAATTGGAAAGGAGAGACGCCTATAGATCTCTTTGTGGTCACTCAGTCGGCCCATAGAGAAAATTTCAATCTGGAATGCTAGGCCTTCTTATTGTCTTCCAACAACCTTTTGATGATCCTTATTAGGCTTTTGTTGGAGGATTCTACTAAACCATTGCCCTGGGGATAGTATGGGGTGGAGTGAATCAGATTGATCCCAAACTTCTCATAGAACTTGGCTAACGGCTCAGCCTTGAAATCAACTACGTTATCAGTGACAATCTTACTTGGGCAGCCGAACCTTGTGATGAGATCTTCAAGGAATCCAATGATTACCTTGTGGGAAGCACTCCTGGTGGGGAAAGCTTCAATCCACTTGGTAAAGAAATCTGTAGCAATTAGGATCCATCTGTGATGCCCACTAGAAGTGGGGTGAATTTCACCATTGAAATTTAGGCCCCATTGTTGGAAAGGTCCTGAAACAACCACGGGATTCAACGTCAAGGACTTGAGTTGTTGCTTTCCTACAAATCTTTGACATTTGATTCAGGCCCTCACCCTTCTACAGATGTCAGAAAATACGGTGGGCCAGTAATATCCAACCCTAAGGATTTTGTGGGCTGTGGCCTTCCAGAAATGGTGCCCTCCACATAGGCTGATGTGAAATTCAGCCATGATCATATCGGCCTCTTGTGAATTCATGCATTTTAAAAGCACCCCCAGGGGGTCTTTCCAGTACAAAATTTGATCGATAAGGAAGTATCTGACTGCCTTGAGCTTCAGAGCTCTTGCTTTATTTCTTTGCAGGCCATCTGGAGGCCGCAACTCTTGCAGAAAGTATATGGCATCCTTATACCAAGGACATCGAGCCAATGGGGGCTCCTTTTGAGGGTCTCTTTCAGACAACCGATCCTGCTAAGATCCTGAGAATTCGTTGATGAAACTTACCCCCAAAGCTTGGCAATTGGCTTTAGCCAACAACTTGTCTAAGCCCTGAACTTTGATCAATTTGGTGGGCTTTATTTCCAAGTCAAATTCCAGAATTCTGGCTATCCACTTACTCCTTCTCCCATCTATGTCAGGCTGGATAAGAATGTCTTTAACAACAGCTGAAGATACATAAGCGATGATTTTTTACTGTAGGACATAGATTCTAAATGCCTTGAGAGCCTTTACCAGGGCATAGGCCTACTTCTCCATAGTGTCATACCTGACTTCGACATCCCTCAATGATTGGCTGAAATAGGCAACAGGATGCTCTAGCCCAATCTTGTTTGTCTATAATAAAACAGTGGCCACCGTGTCAGGTGAGGCAAAGGAAAAAATAACGAAACCCTTTTAGTAATCGGGGCTAATAAGCACAGGGGCTTCAGTCAGGGCCTTCTTTATTTGCTCAAAGGAGTGTTGTGATTCAAAAGTCCACCTCACTTCATTTCCTTTCCTTAACATGGCTGTTATAAATTTTACTTCCTCAGCAAAGTTAGGCACAAACCTCCTCAGAAAATTTATCTTACCAAGGAAAGATTGGACCTCCTTCTTGGACCTCGGGATTGATAAGGCTTGTATTGACTCAACTCTGTTAGGATCGATCCTTACTCCCGTTGATACTATTTGGCCTAGCAACTTTTCCTCCTACATGGCGAACAAACACTTCTTGGGATTTAATGAAATGCAAAAACTCCTGCATTTCAGAAAAACCTTCCTGAGATGACAATGGTGTTCTTTATTAGAATTTGAAAACAATGTGATGTCATCCAGATAGACGACCACAAATTTATCCTTTTCCCCAACGAAAGCTATGTCCATGGTACGCTGAAACGTTTCCCCTGCATTCATTAATCTAAACGGCATCTTGGCATACATGAATGTGCCCCATGGAGTGGTAAATGTCGTCTTTTCCCTGTCCTCGGGCAGAACAGAGACCTGATTGTAGCCAGAGAAACCATCAATCATGGACATCCTGGAAGCTCCTGTTACCCTCTACAGTATGTGTTCCATCTTTGGTAAGGGGTATTTATTCTTTCGTGAGTTCCTGTTCAGGTTTATGAAGTCTACACAGATACAGATCTCTCCACTCTTTTTCCTTACTGGCAGTCGACAGATTTTCAAAGATGGCACATTTCATACCATGCCATAAAACCAGTGACGCAACTCATATTGCGAACCTATTTTTTAAAGAGGTTGTTAGACTTCATGATTTTCCAAGGAGTATCGTTTATGATCGAGATACCAAGTTCGTAGGAAATTTCTAGAGGACTTTGTGGAAGAAGCTGGGGACAAGTTTGTCTTTTAGCTCATCATATCATCCTCAAATGGATGGGCAGACAGAATTTGTGAACAGGAGATTGGGATGTTTGTTGAGGAGCCTAGTGACTAAACACCACAGTCAATGGGATCACATTCTGCCATAGGTGGAATTTGCTTACAATGATTCATTCAATAGAAGCATAGGGCACAGTCCATTCCATATTGTATATGGAATGAAGCCAAGGGGAGTTTATGAATTGAAATATTTGAAGCAAACTAAATTCAGGAGTGCTAATGCAGAGGACTTTACAGAAGCAATGAAGGAGCTTCACAGTCGAATTAAGGAGAGATTGCAGAGTTCAAATCAAGAATACAAGCACAGAGCAGATCAACACAAACAAGAACTTCAATTTGAAGTTGGTGATATGATTATTTCACATCTGAGGAAGGAGAGGTTCCCAAAAGGAACATATAACAAACTAAAGATGAAAAAGATTGGACCATGCAAGATCGTGAAGAAATTTGGGGCAAACGCATATGAGATTGAATTACCCGATGGGGTCAAAATTTCACTGATATTCAATGTTGCAGATTTGTACCCTTACAGAGCTAAAGAAATAGGAACAGGGGATGAATAGACAGAGGTTCAGTGGACCAAACAAATGCTTTTAGTTGAAAATCCACAGATGGAAAGAATAATTGATAAGAAAGTTAGCAAGAAGACCAGAAGAAAAGAGTATTTTGAATACTTGGTCAAATGGAAGGGACATCCAGTTGAAGATACCAATTGGGAAGATCAAGAAAAATTTAATAAGCATGGACATACCATGCAAGAGCTCATGAAAAGGATTTCATGAAAATTTTCAAGTGAGAGAGTACAACTGGTGCAGAACCCCAACTCGCAAGCCGAGATCCGCTCACAGGATCGTTCAAATCTCCCTGAGCCGAAGTGGCTCTTTTAGATCCCTATCATAACCTTCAACGAATCGATCCATAGGTCCTTATGAATTGAGCCTACGTGAACAAACACCAGGCACCAACCCAAATCTCCTTTACCATAATAACGTCGCGCCCTTCACTATTTTAGGACTTTGGGTCTCTCAATTTCGCGATCCTTGATGTCGAGTTTCTCTCCCTCTATTGCCGAAACCCAAAATGTCGATTCACTAAAATGTTTGACAGCGTCCTCCTCTATATCTGTATCACGTCTCAGGATTTTAGGAATCCCGTAATAAAGAATCCCTATCTCTCGTCTTCGAAAATGTCGAAATGCCGAACCCCGATGCGTTCAGCATAGATTGGCTTCCCTATGGGACTTTTCATTGATTCGGAGTTTTGGACTTCACGTCTTCGCAAATCTTGATGCAAGGCTTCCAGATCTCCAACCTATGAAACCCTGAAACAATAAACGAAGTTTGACTCCACCTGGCGATGAGTACGCCACTTATATTCCCCGTTATCCTCTACCTTTGACGTAGATTCTTGCCACCTGTCTCTCAAGCTTGAACGAACCTATGAATTTCATCCTTCTATCACTTCTAAACCCCGAATTCTAAAATGGAAATTTACACAGGGTCAAAGACTAATAAGTCTCCATTCGATCCAACACTTAACTTCTCCGCAACTCTTCTGGATCCAACAATCCTCACTATTTCGTGAATTCTCCACAGAGAATTTCAACTGCTCCTTGCTCCGGGATAGCTTCTGTGAAATAAACCAATGTTTTCCCTTCTAAACTTTACTTCTGCAAGATAACTTCTATCCTATCCCCCTTTGAATACTTCAAAGGTATTATCTCTCCTCAAGCTTTAACTCGCAAACTCAAATCTCCAAAGGATTCTTGCATGCATTCCTTGCGACACTCTTTCAAATACTTCAGAGTATTTGATTCTTCAACTTTGTGCACCTTCTACAACGACAGTCCTTCAAATCCTTCCTTAGCTAATAACTTCTAAGGTTTCAACTAGCGTACGCACACCTTGCACGACTTATGTGCTTCACTTGCACTCATGTTGGAATGAGAACAACGGTAACCCTCCCGAGCTTTCAGAGATAAACCCTGAACCTTTGTCAATGCACTCCTTGCAGACATTTCACTACACTCCTTGCAGGAACTCTCACTCAAGAAGAGAAATAATTGAAACGCGTTCTCTTTCTCTCTCAGAATTCAAACATTCAACATGAAATCATACATACACAACATAACATCATAACAAATGCATAACTGAGAGAATCAAACCACTATAAGCATACGATTCACCATGTATAAACATAAAACATCATAACACCATGAAATTAGATTCAAAGCTTCGTATATTAATTCAAATCTCCTGTACATGGGTTCTTCTCTACAATTCTCTGCTACAGCTCTATATGCTTATGAAAGTCTAAATGATGATGATAATGTTACAATGATACAAGGGTGAGGGTGTCTATATCTGTTTTCCCTCCTACTTCCTAAACTGTCTAATCTATGGATTCAAATCTACCTACTTTCATTAAATATGCATAAATGCCTCTACATTCTACAGATGAGAGAAAATCGCTCATGATCTATTTACAATATGCAAGTACGCTTCCCTTTAACCATTACATTAATGTTTCAAAAACATTTCAAAAACGTGCGCTGGTGGTCTTCCAGCTGTCTTCCGCCTTCATGCTCGTTTGGCTGCTGATGATGCTCCTGCATCAAATTGACACTTTGGAATAAATGACATAGGAGAATACTATTCTCCAACTCAACTTTCCACTAGCAGTTGGATTAATGTAGTCTTCCAACTATCCTATGCTGAGATTAATGTAGTCTTCCAACTCTCCTAGTCATCCAATAATTGTTCTATCTATTTAACAAATGTATTTCCCTACATTAGATCCAATGGATATACCATCCAATAACCCTTCTTAACAAATGAAATCATTATCAAATTCCCAATCAATCCATTACAATACTAGGTATGGATATTTGTCATCTACTATGTTAATGAACTCAAAGTAAGCATAAATATTCACACAATCAAGATAAAATTCCATCTCGCCAATTTGACAATGGGGAAAATGTGTGATTGGTTCACCAAGTACCACTAGATTGATAAGTGGACCCAATTTGGTACTCCAGTGTCGTTACTTCAAAATCATCGTTGTACGAGATGTCGTTACTACAGTTGTTGCTACTCCGAGTGTCATTATTGCAACTGCCGCTACTCCAGGTGTCGTTACATCAAAATAGCTATTGTACGATATGTTGTTACTGTAGTTGTCCCTACTCCTGTTTCCGCTACTCTGGGTGTCATTACTTCAAAATTGTCCTTATACTAGATGTTGTTACTACAACTGTCACTACTCTGGTTGTCACTACTCCAAGTGTTGCTACTTCAAAATTGTCGTTGTACGAGATGTCATTACTACTATTGTTGCTACTCTGGTTGTCGCTACTCAAGGCGTTTCTACTCCAGGTGTCGTTACATTAAAATTGTCATTGTACAAGATGTCATTACTATGAGGTGTTGCCACTCCAGTCGTCAGTACTCTTTGGTTGCTGCTACTCCAGTCGCCACTAATCTCTAGTTGTCGCTACTCCTACCACTGCTACTGTGGTTGCAGTTACTTGTCTACACTCCCGACAACATGGATACAAATATTTCAACTGCCACCACTTCCGATGTCACCGCTCAAATCGACGTTGTCATATTCCGTGACTGTGGACGACGTTATTCCTGCAATGATGCTTCTCCATAACAGGTGATTCACCAGGTACATCCTCAACCAAATTTAATGGATTTGGGTAATATTACACATGGAATAGGAATTCACGTCAAGGATGGCTTTAACTTTAAGTTTGGGGGAGATTTATGTATTTTCCCAAAGATCCATCATTACCCTCTTTAATCACATGATTTCACAATCATTAATTAAAACTTTTCGATGTCATTGTATGCATAGGGATTGGACACACCCGCCAAACCATTAATCATCCAACAAGATATTAAATTCGTTGTCATATCATCATCATTACTTACCTACCACATCATTTAATTTTTTTAAATAAAAACAAATCCTCAACTCTTTCCACAACACATTTTCCGCAAAACTGTTTTGCCTGTCATTTCTCCTGAACTGGTCACCGGTACTCCTAGAGCAGGCATAGTCGATGGAACAAAATGGGTGGTGGAGCAGTAAGGTATGAACCAACAAATACTACACAGGTCCGTGCAAATCTGGAAATTTGGAAAATTTTCTAGAATGCAGATTGGGATGTGTATTTCGAGAGGTTACATGGATTCGATGCAAACATTACAACAAAATTCGCCCAAAATTTGGATGGCCACTCCTCCATGGTTTGGGGATTAAAAATTAGAGTCATGGAGGAAACCATTACAACAGCTAGTGGGTTTCCAATATCCGGCCAGTGATGGTTTTTCCAAAAAACACCACTCTCGGAATTTCCAGAGTTGTTTCTACGTGAAGGAGAAGAAGTAAAGCAGAAAGGGAAAGGATACGAATGGAATTCTCTACCACCTCCATGGGCCGAGATAGAAATGTTCACCATAAGGTATGTGACATGTGAAGGCCACCCCCCTACCATTTACAAATATCATCTCAAATTTCTCACATCTTTGTGTTTCCAACAACGCATAAACATGCCCTATTTTCTGTGTAATAACATTCAGTGGATGGCATGAGCAGCTTAGCGCTCGCGCCAACCATACAAAACCATCACACATCATGGAATTGTTAAGCTACTAGTCATTCATGCACTATATCAAAGCCCTATGAGTTGGCCGCAATTCATAAGACTCTCAGAAGAGGAATTGGAAGAACTTATCTCAAAAGTAGCAGAAACCCTAGCAGAGAGAGATGGGCTAAGAAAGTTAGTAGAGAATGCCGAAACTATTTCAGAATGGCAGAGAAAGGGTGTTGATACACAAGAATCTACCTCGGATGAAGATGAGAAAACAGGTAAACCATCAGTGGAAGTTAGAGAAGTTGGGGGAATGAGGCAGGCATTAACCTAGATTCAGAAGAAGAGGAAGCAAAGGGTTCTATTCATCCAAACCATTTTCCTAAAAAAGAAAGAGATGTTGCTACTCCCTCAGTAAATGAACAAGAAAGAGATGTTGCTAGACCCTCAGTAGATGAAAAAGAAAGAGACAGTATTATTCTGCCTGCAAATGATCATGAGATGGATGCTGATACCCCTTCGTTTGATGAGAAGGAGAGGAATGCTACTACTCCTCCAATCTATGATTAAGAGGTAACTGTCATTGTTACAGAAGAACCAACTCTAGAACTTTTTGAATTTTTTGTCTGTTAAGATGGTTCATATACTCCTCCCATCGATGAGCAGGTAATGACTGACGATGTAACACAAGAACTATTGTCAGAACAAGAAGTTCCCGAAAACCCTATTTTTGAAGACACAACAGCTACTCTAGTTTGTGACACAGAAATGATTGACGTTGTTACACAAGAACCAACGTCAGAGCATGCTGCTCCCAAAATCCCTGAACCAGAGTTGGGTGCTTCTACTCCAGGAGAAGTACGAGTTAAACAAGATCTAGGCATAGAGGTTGTAGGCAATGAAGCTCAAAATGAGGTTCCTCCTAGGGGATGGGCTGAAGAAATTCATGTCAAATAGGAATTTGTCGAATTTTGTGCAAGGAGAAGAACCCCTATTCAAGACCGTTATAGGATAGCCTTTAGTGAAATTCTATAATTTAGGATTGAGAATGCCATCTAAAGAAGCAGGTTCTTCGTGTGAAGAAATGAGCATGAAGATACAAAAGAATTGCCAAGGAAGCAGTGAGGAGAAATTTCAAGGAGAGTATTTTGGCAGCTACCCAACTGTCGATAATCTCATAGTATCGGCAGCTACTCAAACTATCAATACACCCAGAGTAACATCAACTACTCAAACTGAGTTGGTGTTGCATAAAGTAGCTACTTAGACCGAGCCTATATTGCACACCTCTACAGTACCAGCAGCCACTCAGACTAATCCTATTTTGTACACTTCCACAGTAACATCTACTCAAGTTGAGCCAATGACAGATAAAACTGAAGCTCGGGTAGTTTTTTTGAAAGCCAAGATACAAAATTGGAAGAAAACTGTAGCCCATTTTCAGACAGGAGATGTCCCTTCTTCAGTGCACCTAAGGACACTAAAAGACATAAGGGAGAAAGATACTAGATTCATTGTTGACTATGAGGAAAAGTCCAAAGAAGAAAAGAAAAAGGGATTGAAACAGAAGGAAAAGATTATAGAGTTGGACGCACATATACAAAGGTTAAGATATGACAAATGGGATATGTATGATATCACCCAGCAGGTAGTAACGTGCCGCTCCACTTCTCTTAGCTATGCACTGTTCCTTCATGAACAATATTTATTTTTCTATCTGGAATGTATTCACCAGGAGATGGTTTATAATATTAAAGACCCCATGGAGTTTCTTAGGACCTTGAAAATTTATGACATCATCACACAACATCTCATGTGTGAATTTTACATGCACAACTCCCTGCTAAGAGATGATCAAAAATTCAATCCAGTTCCTTATGTGGGAGATGTCCAATTGAGGGCCTTTCTTTCCTACACCATTAACCAGGTGAAGTGGAAGAAGGCACTTGATTCTTTTGAGGAAAATCAGGTACACAGAACCCTTCAGGTTAGAATGGAGAAGTTTCAAGTTGAACAGATCATCACCAAACATAATTATTTCAGACATATTCCCAATTGGTCACAGAAAATGGAAACTACACAGCAATGGTGTGTTGATCTTTGCATAAAACAGTTGACCTATTGCAAGGAAGAGGCGCTTGAAAACTATGACCACAGATGGGCCTTATCACCACCTGCTGTCAGGGAACGAGAAGCACTTGGGGATCCCAATATTCATAGATCCATGTAAGGAATATCCAAGTATATAGCATGTATGAGGTTTTGTGGGGTTTGATGGCTAGGTTTGAGATTTTCATTCCCCATCCTCTGGATGCCAATTGATCAATATCAAACTGATTATGAGTTCCAGAGAGAATGGTGGAAGGATATAATATTGACTGGGGGATATAAGTTTCTAGGGACAGATATCGCTGAGGCATATGACATAGCAAAACTTCAGGCCCAGTATCAAGGTTCCAACCCAAATCTGTGAAAGCAAAGTCCTGCACGAGGACGATAACGTGACTAAAGTTTGGGGGAGATCTGTGTAACCACAAGGGTAATAATGAACCTCTATTATGTCATTGTGTGTATTAGTTCAAAAAAGTTAGAGATTGGTTGGGGGTTTACCAAAGAGAATCACTAATCTATGAAATCTTGCAAGAACAGAGCAAACGCAGTCTAGCAAGATGATGCGATCAAGGATGCATCATAGTCCACGGGTTGAAGTTGCAAAAGAGGACTTGTTCCATGGTCCAACATTAGGTTTTGTTAATCGGTTCATTCTTTGTGTATTTTTAGGAATATTTTTTACCCTAATCTTGGGACACTCTGTGCTCCACGAATTGTATAAAAGGCCGAACAAAGATAGAGAAGGTATTAGCCAGTCAGTCAGCTAGCTAGGAGTTGTCCTGTATCAAGACTGCAACCTATGTAATATCGTTTTATTTAATGAGAATCGAGTTTCTTCTGAGTTTCTGAATTTTTGTGGCAGTTAGTTCACCGCAGCCCTGATCGGGGAGTTGGGCCTGCTCTTTTGGTCAGGTGCTATCGGCTTATGATATAGTTTTGTTGTGGTTTTGTGTGGAATCTTTTAGATCTTTGTGTT
Source organism: Picea engelmannii (assembly GCA_009831015.1). Lineage (NCBI taxonomy): Eukaryota > Viridiplantae > Streptophyta > Pinopsida > Pinales > Pinaceae > Picea > Picea engelmannii. Next base: position 391,239 of record ML782428.1, read on the forward strand.
ATATTGCTTCATTTGAATGTTACTGTTATTTATGTTTAAGCACCATTAATCTAGTTTATGTTTAATCTCGTTTTATTTAATGAAAATCGAGTTTCTTCTGAGTTTCTGAGTTTTCGTGGAAGTTAGTTCACTGCAGCCCTAATGGGAGAGTTGGGCCCGCTCTTTTGGTCAGGTGCTATCGGCTTATGATACAGTTTTGTTGTGGTTTCATGTGGAATCTTTTAGATCTGTGTGTTATCTTGCTTCATTTGAATGTTACTGTTATTTATGTTTAAGCACCAGTAATATAGTTTATGTTCTTTATTTTACTGCAATGATTGTTTACTTACATGATCAATATTGAAAGAAGCATAGTTTTCACATACAGTGCACAGTAGACTATTTAAGTTTAAGTAGACATTATTTTGATCTATTTAAGTGTACAATTATGTTTAAGTAGACTGCTTACTTTGATTTCTTTCATTCATATGAGTGTGAGTAACCTTCATTTTTTTGGTAAGGGAATGACTCAACCACAAGGTTACAAGTTCCTCATCCAAAAACCTAAAAACATAGTTGTTGAAAGGGTGTGAATGCCTTTAACCTCATGTTGTGATTATCCCTTTACATTAATAGATTAAATTTGATATTCAAGGTAATTATTGTGACCAATCTATATTAATATCAATTAATGGTTGTGAGTGCATTGAAGTGGATAAGTAAAGGGTTGGCCCACTCTCACAAGAATAGTGATAGATTTAAAAAAAACACATCTCCCATATTGTCCCCCTAGGATACCCCTACGAAATTGTTTTTGACCTCTAGTTCAGAGCCCCAATATCTCAATTAAAACCATTCATTCAAGGGAATGTATTTGATCTTCCCCTTCATCCCAAGGTGCCTTGGGTTTTCCTTTTGGTCCACTAAGAAAGACACCTAATAAGTCCCAAAACCCCCTCTGATAAGCCCTTCTCACATAAGAAACCCTTTGAAGGGTCAATCACACATGAAAATATTGAGTATGGGTCAATCACGAATCCCAACATCCAAATTCTCATGTAGATTTTTTGTTTTAAACCTAAAAGAAGCATGGCAATATCGACGACAGTTCGTTGTAAGGCAATGAATGTTTTTTATTAAGTGTGGCTATATCGACTAAAGTTCATCACACATTGTCAGAGTTTTGCATTGCACATATAGCATCTGCGTCGTAACTTTTTTCTCTGACAAACCTTTTCATCGCTATTGCCACGAATTTGCGTCGCAACTTTCCACACTTTTTCGTCGCATGTATGGCATCTGTGTCGTAATCTATTGGTAAGTTTTTTACTTTGACATGTTTATTCGTCCCTATTGTGAAGAAATTTCGTTGCAATTGCCATGTTTTATAAGGTAAACCTATCTTGATGGTGATGACACGTGGAGGGATAATTTCGTCGTTGTTTCCACGAATACCTAGTTCGTGGATATAGCGACGAAAAATAGCCTTTACTTTTGTGGAATGTGCGACAGATATGTGTGGCAATAGCAACGAAAAACCATGGCAAATTTGGTCATATGTAGTAGTGTGTAATATTTTTGGGGATTATGGACCATATTTTATGGCTAAGCAAATATTTTAAATCCCATCAAAGTTCGATCTTAAACCAATTTATTTATAACCCTTTTGCTATTTAATCAAGGGTTTTTTTCCAATGTAAGGGGAATTTTTGGGGGAAAAGGCTATGGAACCTCTTTGGGAGTAGAGTATATTTGTTGATGGAGATCATGTATGAAACAAATTAGAGAGATGTTGCAACAGATTGCAAGCTTCTTATTGATGTAATGAGCATTTGGAGAGAGCAATAAAGCAGTCACCACTGGAAGCGGGACCCAGAGACGTATCCATCATTGGGTGAACTACGTTAACAATCGTGTCTATTTTTCTCTTGTTTATCTTTGTTGTTATTCTCCTTTTTCTACAATTTATATTCTTCTTTAAATTCCACACTTCATAAGTGTTATTCCGCAACAATTTGTGAAGTCTATGTGTTTCACAATCTTATCAATCTGGTGCATAAAGTACATAAACTTAATTTGCAAAGTTTGTCAGTAAAACCTCTCATTTTCAGATCAAGATATAGGTATCAAAGCTTTTGGTTTTGAAGTTTTGACAGGAATTCCAAGCATTGGATAGTCACTAAAGCCAAACTCAAGTGAGAAGGCCAACTTGAGGCTTTTAATCTAGAGATTCAAAGGATACCTTGTAAACAGGAGATGTCTTCACCAAGAAAGCTATGTCCTTAAGCATCCAAGGATGATTTCTTTGAGGCATTTCAATTGATGAAAGCCATGGTAGAGGAGCTTTACCATGAAAGAGGAAAACGAATAATTTCAAAGGTTGAAGAAGATGAATCTTCAGTAAGAGAAGAAGGAGGAGTTGAAGGTGGTGGACCTTTAGAACCTTCTTCTCCTTCATCCTCATCATATACAAGTGAAGAAAGTGTACATTCTTCCAAGGATAAGCAACCTAAAAAAACTCATCATTCTTCTGATATGTCTTTATTAAAGCTTGATGTAAAATTTAAATTACCCACTTATGATGGTGAATTAAATGTAAAAAAGCTAGATAATTGGGTTAGACAGCTTGAAGTCTATTGGAGGATACAAATGATTGTTGATGATGAAACAATGATCCAACTATCTAGTCTCAAATTGGGAGGCAGGACTCTCATATGATGGGAAAGAAAAACTAAAGATGATCTCTGGAAAAGTGGTAAAACAATCTCTTCATGGAATTATTTTGTTACTGCATTGAAGAAACAATTTTATCCATTAGCATACATGAAACAGGAAATGATGAATTGACAAAGTTTAAGGCAAGTTAAAGGTGAAAGTGTACAATAGTATACTCAAGCATTTTGTAAGAAATCATTAATATTGGGTATTCCTTTATATACACATGAGACACTTCTAAAATATATTGTTGGTCTGCATTCTTATCTCAAACACACTATTCTTATGTTAAATCCTTCTAACTTTGATGAAGTATGTGTACAACCAGTCACATTGAATAAGGTAAAAGGAATGTTAGTGACAGTGTTTCTACAGATGCCTTACAGGGAAAGGATTCAGGGAAAAGAAAAGAGAAAGAGAAGAAGATAGCCACAGCAGAAAAGAAGAAGCCTACTTGCAAGCATTGCAAGAAGGAAGGTCGTGATGAAGATCATTGTTGGAGCTTACATCCTGAGTTGAAGCCAAATAAATATGCCAATCAAGGGAGAAAGAAGACCACAACTGCAACAGTTCAATTGGATCTGGGATCAGACTCTGATGATGAGACTAAAATTGTAGCTATGGGAATCCAAGGTATAACTTATGTTGCAAGTACTAGCTCTTCTAATTTAGATGTTCTAAATGATGAGTGTAAAAGGAGTGAAATTTTCCACATAAGGGTCATAACAAATAATGTTAAAGTTGATAATGTTGTAGACAGTGGATCACAAGGCAATCTAATCTAATTAGTGAAGAGGCTGTAAATAATTTGGTACTTGAAACTAAGCCACATCCTAGACCATATCGATTGGGATGGATATGTGGTGATAATAATTTGCAAGTAACCAAGCAATATAAAATTAAGTTTGCAATCACTTCTAAGTATGTTGATGAAGTAGAGCTTGATATAGTGCCACTGGACATATGTGGAATTTTCCTAGGAAGCCCATACCTTTATGATAGAAAAGCCATATTCTATAGGGAGGAAAATAAATATTGTTTCAAGAAAGATGGGAAAGAGTACATTGTTCGTGTTCATCGCGTGAAAACTTATATATCTTTTTCAACTATAGGGAAGTTAAAAAGAATGGTAAATGCAAGCAAGAGTTTAACACTTATGTCAGTAACAAATCAGAAAGTTAGTGATGCTAAACATGAAATGGTTAAGTATGTTTCTAACAATCATGAAGTGTCACAAGAAGTACAACATGAGGTTCAGTTGCATACTTTGGTTACGTTTCCTGTTCAGAAGAGAAAGCATGTTTTTTCATTCTCATTCACATATTCAGTATTGTTGTTTAGTTTGTTGCTATTCAGTGGTGTATTGTTGCTAATTGCAACAAAGAATGTAGATGAGTGTGCAATAGATGGGATGATTACTTTGATAAATAATGTTATCTTATTTTTCATGTTTGTTGTGGTCAGTCAAGTAATTATTTTCCCCAAGCAGAAAGGATGGATGATACAGGACAAGTGTGGAGACATTACCCTCATTTCTTACCTGAGTAAAACCAGGCCTTTGGTGGTCCAAAAGCTTCAAGTGGGGAGGCTTGATCTAGGAGGATCTGAAATGCTCAAAAATAAAAGTTCTCTAATGCTCATGAAATCTACACCATTGCGAAGTTCTCTTCGTAAGCGTTCTGGTGGTGTAAACAGATAAAAAATCTGAGTTCGTATGCAAAAGTTATCGCGGTTTGAAGTTTTTCTCAAACAGGGAAAAAGTCAATAGTCAAAGGTAATGTGGCAGCTCCCGAAGATGACACATGGAAGCATAGGTAGAACATGTAGCAGAGGTAGACATGTGGCAATAACAGACTGGGCAGTCGAGTTGGCAGGTGACTGTGCTAGTGAGTTGATTGAACAATCCAACCAGACAGTGCCACGTGGCACCCTGGATTAGATGTCCCTAATGCCTGAGGTCGGGTTCTTGGCGGCAGTAGTGCTATCAATGCCAGGTTCTATAGTTGAGCCAATCAATAAAAATCCGAGTTCGTATGCAAAAGTTATCGTGGTTTGAAGTTTTTCTCAAATAGGGAAAAAGTCAATAGTCAAAGGTAATGTGGCAGCTCCCAAAGATAACACATGGCAGCATAGGCAGAACATGTAGCAGAGGTAGACATTTGGCAATAACAGACTACGCAGTCGAGTTGGCAGGTGACTGTGCTAGTGAGTTGATTGAACAATCCAACCAGACAGTGCCACGTGGCACCCTGGATTAGATGTCCCCAATGCCCGAGGCCGGGTTCTTAGCGGTAGTAGTGCTATCAATGTCGGGTTCTATAGTTGAGCCAATCAATAAAAAACTGAGTTCGTATGCAAAAGTTATCACGGTTTGAAGTTTTTCTCAAACAGGGAAAAAGTCAATAGTCAAAGGTAACGTGGCAGCTCCCAAAGATAACACATGGCAGCATAGGCAGAACATGTAGCAGAGGTAGACATTTGGCAATAACAAACTAGGCAGTCGAGTTGGTAGGTGACTATGCTAGTGAGTTGATTGAACAATCCAACCAGACAGTGCCACGTGGCACCCTAGATTAGATGAAATAAGCCATGGTTCAAAATTGGTTCCATTCCTCTTTCGTAGGAATCGAAACCGAGACCTTATCCAACAAAACAACTTACAACAAGAGAACTAACCAATGGTGTTACACACAACAATTATTATAAACTTGTTATATAGTTCTCATACCCTTGTTTTCAAAAACGAAATATGTTGAAGATTTAGCGCCTAAATCCCTGTGCCTACCAACTACTCCAAGATTCGATATGATGTTTATATCCACGGGAGTTATGGGATGTTTAAATTTCATTTGGCATTAATGTTGGTTAAACAAATAAATCAAACCAAAAAAATAAGGCACGAATATATGGGTAATTGTAATATGACATATATGGCATGGAAACCAACTATTATTTTATGCCATAAAGTTAAACAAACAAATGCATATTGCATTTAAAAAAAAAAAAAAAAAGGGATATGACATATATCCATTTGCTATTATTCGAATATTTTATCCTCATTTAAATGGGACAATTTTATTAAAGTGGGTTAAATCCATATTTTTGGAGTATTATTATCCAAAAGTCCATTTAAAGGTGGATAAGCATATTTGGGTGGATATTGTAATATTTTTGGGGATTATGGAACATATTTTATGGTTAAACAAATATTTTAAATCTCATCAAAGTTGGATCTTAAACCAACTTAGTTATGACCCTTTTGTTATTTAAGCAAGGGTATTTTTCCAATGTAAGGGGAATTTTTGGGGAAAAAAGCTATGGAATCTCTTTGAGAGCAAAGTAGATTTGTTGATGGAGATCATGTATGCAACAAATTAGAGAGATTTTGTAACAAATTGCAAGATTCTTATTGATGTAATGAGCATTTGGAGAGAGCAATAAAGTGGTCACCACTAGAAGCGTGACCCAGAGACATAGCCTTCATTGGGTGAACTCCATCAACAATCGTGTCTATTTCTCTCTTGTTTATCTCTGTTGTTATTCTCTTTATTCTACAATTTATATTCTTCTTTAAATTCCACACTTCATAAGTGTTATTTCACAACAATTTGTAAAGTCTATGTGTTTTGCATTCTTATCGTTCTGGTGCATAAAGTACATAAACTTAATTTGCAAAGTTTTTCAATAAAACCTCTCATTTTCAAATCATCAGTCCACCATGACATGGTTGGATAATGTAGACCATGTGGAGTAATCTCTACTCTAGGGATTAGAGCTAGAAACCTCTCAAAGAAAAAACTACACAAAATGGATGCAAACCCAAAGTTCCTCATCCTACCAAGTTTTCAATCAATCAACTAGCTCTTCATGTTGGCTAGTAGTGAGGTGCACCAATCGTAAACCATGGGTCTCAAACACTCCACAACATAGAACATGAGTTGCCTCAACACCTGGTGCAATGAGGTCGATTTTGATATCCATGTGAGTACTAAGATGACGATATTCAAACTCAGTTTCTCAATCACCCCACTTTCTCTATGTCTACAATGAAGTAGGTGGTGATGTACTCCTCCACAGTCCTCCCAATTCCCGCCCCTTATACTTTGACATTCACCACCTCGCCTTGGTAAGACAACCCCATAATAAAGTAGATATCGTCCACTTCAATTCTCAATGATTTCCCATCGAGATTGAATGCCTCGATCTCTGGATCCCAATAGTTTATCAATGTTTGGAGAAACCTCACTTGGGACCTGATTCCTTTTATGGAAAAACATTTATAGAGACCACATCTTTGCAAATATTTTTGGACCCTCACATCTCTTTCTACTGCAACATCAACCTCTTCATGATCCCTTTCCCTCCATTCAATCGCCATCCTCGAAAGGAAACAACAAATTTTGAGTCAAATTTTATTAAAAAAACTTGTGTGTGGAGTTGTACGTGGGATATCATTAGAACAGTCATGTATAGGGATTCACATACATGAGTAGGCTTCAATTTGATTGTGTATTTGAGTTCATGTATATGACTCGATGAACTACTACTCGTGTATGCCCTAGTTTTCAATTTATGACCTCTAATACTCAAAATCTAAGCACTAAATTTAACAATTAAACCATGGAAATTGAAGAGAATAGGATGAGAACTTACATGGTCTAGACGGTTTCAAATTTCGTTGATCATAGCTCCCGAAATCGTCACCAGAAGATCGTGGGTAAAATGGCCTCAAAAGCACTATGTGGGTAAAAAAACTCAAATGAGATGGTAGATTTCTTGTTTTTTACTATTTGTAGAAAATTTTTACCCACTTTATATAGTTTTTACCCTATTTTTCCTATTTTTTAGACCATATGGACTAATTGTGCAGTGTAAGACCTAGTTTGAAGTGGTTTTATCCAAGGTTTTTATGGATTTCCAACATGTTATCGCCTGTTTGTTCCTTCAACAGGTATATACCATCACTAGCATATAGGATAGGTTCTCACCCTGCTTTTCATTTTTGCATCATCTTATGACCATGATTCATATACCCTAGGTATGAACCCATTTTTTAGCGACACATAACCTTCTCATTGTTACTAAAAGTGTTGTTATTGAATGGTAGAGAATTACCAAACATGCGTACCCTAGTTATAACGCGTTTTTCATTTGGTGCCCATGCAAGAATTACTCCATAGGTCTTGGAGTCCCTTATAGTCTCAATATGACTTTTCATTCGAGCCTCATTAATCTTATGCAGTCTCATTTTGACCAATACCTATGGGATTCCCATCGAGTCTTGGTTAAGCTCTTTCTCGACTCCTAAAAAAATGAAAAGATTGTCGAGTGAACTTGTCTCTTTCACACTCGTTAAATGGATATGAAAGGATGTCTATTTTGGTATAATTTTAACCCTTTTCTGGACCAAATAGACCAATTACAAAAAGAATACTCTGGTCACCATTGGATAGAAGAGTTCTCTTGATTATTATTTTATATTTTTTTGGGCCTAGGGGACTAAATCTACAAAAAAGGACACTTTTGAGTTAAGTTGTAATTGCATCCCATTACCCTAATTTCATTATTGAGCCAAATGTCAGCTCCCGCTTTCTCGTTATAAGCCTTTTTCCTCAACAATTCTCAGTAGTAGCCAAGAAGTTCCTTCCATATATCCTTTGCAACTTGACAACCCTTTAACCGTAGAGGAAACATCCCCTCAAGTGTCCATGTCCTGCATGTGTTTCCCTGCATTGAGAATAGGTATATTCCACTCATTGGATCCAGTTTATTACTCACGACACTCATTTTCTCTCCTGTATCATAACATTTCTTTTACTATGAAAAAATAAAAAAATATGGGCAAGAAAAGAATATTATCTCCTATCAGCAGCAATCGTATCTCCTTTGAACAAGGCACAAATTCTTGAGTCTATTTAATCCAAGGTTTGGGTTTAGCATGGCCTTAGGAAGCTTGGCTTTTTACTTAGAGTTTACTCCTCCGACTGGTTATTCTTCTAGTCCCTATGGAGAGTTTGTTGATGCCTCTTGTGTCACAAAATTTTGTCAATGGTTAGTGTTGAGTCTATACTACCTGAGTTATTCATCTATCTCATACTCTTGTTCAAAGGAAGTATAAGCATGCACACCATCCCTTAGAACTCTTGACTTTGCATGTCGGCCATCCACTTACAAGTGAACCTCAGAATCACATGAAGTTGTTTTCCTACCTTGCACCTTAGGCCTACTTTCATCATTGGTAGGTGACCTTTAACCCAGCAGATGACATCTCCCCATTGGTCACTGACTAGGTGGTTTCCCTTATGTTCAATGACAAGAAATCTATTCACACCTTGGGATTCATGAAATGTCTTGGATTCAATTAGACCTATTGGTGGTTTCCTCGCCTTTGTCAGAAATTTTCATTATTGGCTTCTAGTCAGAGGGTCTCTTTCGTGTACTACTTGCATATGGTTCATGTGAGAGACACACATGGTCATTGGTTCATGAAAATCCTATTCATCAGAGCTCTTCCTAATCATCAAGATATTTCTTTGTACCTTGTGCTCAATGATGAGAGATTCCTTAATGCTCTCATTCCAATGGGTCTCCTTCCATCGACTTCAACTCATCTATTCTAGAATCGAGATCTAGAGTTATATGAGTACTTAGAGGCTTACAACATCAATGGCAAGGTTTCCCTCCATCGACAATTGGGAATACATTAATTCCTCCTAATCGATGTATTATTCAAGTATTCGACCTCAACACCCTTATTCACACTTGTTGAATGTACTTAGTGCCTTGACACCTACTCTCATTATTAGTGGGTTGTCTCACATTTGTTAACAATATACCCTAATGACCGGTAATCAAATGAATCCTCATTGTGTTCGAATTCAACTCCTTTATTCACATGATGTAGACTTGAACCTTCTGAAGATAGTGTAGAATACCTCTAGTTCACAGTAGCATGATCACATATCTATTGTTGTCTTTCATCAGACTAGTACCTATATGAATTCAGTGATCATGGAAGATTAGATTGTACTCCATTGTATACATATATCTTCATTTGATTTTGAGACTAGACTCCACTATGTATTGTTCATGACTATGACAGCCTATGGCATATGCCTACTTTGTATTTCCTATTCATGGCCATGAACAACTATTTTTTATATATCCACATGGATATGTAGTGTAATCCAAATTGGCATCCATGTGTACAAAGTCAATATAAATTGTAATATTCTCATGAGTAACTAGTTTTTCCAACTGGGTCATTATTACTCTACTTCTAGGAATTATAATGTATTTCATTTATCGCAGATACTCCTATGACTTCACACATTAGGGAAAATCTATTATTAAAAAAATTTCACACTCCTTACATCTTGATTTGATGGCCTTCCATTCCCCTCTACAGAATCAAATCCCCCAATTTACTCACTTTAGAGTCAAAAATACATTTTTTGTCCATATATGTGAGTTATAGTTAAAAATCTCATGCATATGTAGGTTTCTCCATTGCAGCCCGCATACATCTAGTTTTGTGCTAAAAAATGAAAAACAATATGTAGGGTTTCCATGTCATGTCACGAGATCCATGATCCATGACCTTACATATATTGGAAACACTCGAACTTGACCCTTCAATTCCATTTGGAGGCTATAAATTGAGCCATATACAAGCCTTGAAGATACAAATCATTGAGAGCAAAGACACTCTAGAGAAATTTCACTTTATATTGAGTTTGCATCCCTTTATCCTTCAAAGTTTGAACTTCTTTTTTTCATCCCCCAAGCTCTTCCTATCTTGAGATGGAGAACCTTAATGAGTCCTACTACTTGTGAGCTTACCTTTGTGGGGGATTGAAGTGGTGAAGGCCCAGCTGGAGGGACTTAGTTTCTCAGTTACAATATGCTTCATTACATAATTTTGTCACCTATGTACTTCCATTGATTACATTAATAAAAATACTATTTTATTGTCCAATTATATGACAAAAATATTTGTATTAATTTCCATGGGCATATTTGTTATACATGTTAATGGATTATGCTAGTTTATATGCTAACATTCTGTATAATTTATATATGCTTGTGTATCTTGGATGTTGAGGACAAGTTTCAAGCATCAATATTCAGTCATGATGTCAATCGTTTCCTTCTTCGGACGTCTGGACGAGGTATGATTTTATCCTTCTCTTGTTATCATTTCTATTTATCTAGAATACTTGATATTATATTTTATTTCTAGGTGTCGTTCTATCTTACCCCTTTCCATAGTGATTTTCCTCATAACACAAACATTTTCTACCGACAAGTGTATACTACATAAACAATGCATAATACATTTTAAGTTTGTATGAACCCATACCTGAAAAATAAAGTAGGAAGCCAAGGGTACCATAAATTATTGTTGATATTCCTAGGGCCATCACTTTTTGGTGTCGTTTTCGTGGAGCTTCGAGAAGTCTGCATGTTATTTATTTTTTTACTCTTTTTTGTGACCTTGAGAAGTAAAAAAGATACCTCAGTCACAAGTCCAACTTCACTATATAATTTATATAGTGTAACAACCCAAGTTATTTCACTTCGTGTGAGTATTGATATCTCCTTGTCACACTCTTGTTTTTATTGCGTTATACATCAGAAAAAAATAAAATAAAAAAGAAAACATTTTTTCACTTTCTTTTTTATTTCATGAATGACTAGACCTAGAGATAGGAAAGGAATTTTTTTACCAAAAATCCCACCACAAAAATAGGTCCAAGCAATCTAGAGATTGGTCCTGAAACACTAGAAAGTTTCTTGAAAAGGGAAGCTATAGAATTCAAAAATATTTCAGAAGAGATTCAGTCCACACCTCATTCCATGGATGGTGAAGAAGATATGGTAGAAATATTTGAGTTCCCTATTCGGGAATCCAATGGAGAAACCAAGATGAAAAACATTAATCCTTATGCCTTACCTCATTTTCACGGTATTGTTTATGAATATTTTGACACTTTCTTGTTTTATTTTTCACTTATATGCAAGACATATGATTATATCATTTATGAAAAGAAACTCAAACATTTTCCTTCTACCTTGAAGGATTCAACTCTAAGATGGTTTATGAGCTTGGAGGGGAACAATATCACAACTTGGGATCAAATGAAAAATACCTTTAGTGAAAGATACAAAGACTATTGTAGAGAAATAAATACAAGGGATGAGATTTTCAAAATGACACAAGGACCTGATGAATATCTATACGACTTTGAAGAGAGATTTCAACTAAGGTACAAGAGAGCTCAAAATTGCACTCTGGATGAAGAATCACTCAATCTTGTCTTAACCACATGGGCAAGAGAAGATCTGATGAAAAAAGTGAATCTCCTATCCAATGGACATATCTATCATTTGGAGTATGATGATATCAAAAATAATATTCAAGAACCACTGAAGGTCCTCAAGAAATAAAGTTAGAAGAAGTAGAGGTTTGGTATCTCAATATTCTAACCCTACAACTCATATAAAGAATGAATTAGGAGGGTTAATAGAGAACATGAAAAATTATATTTTACACTTTTTATCCATGCAAATGGATACATTGCAGATCAAGAAGAAACATGAGGAATCAAACAAGGAATTATTTCTCTATTGTTCCACATGCATGAAAAAGAATAATAGAAATGAGTGCCCTTTAGAACTTATAAATGTTTGTTGTATTTGTGAAGAAAATTATCTAACTAACAAATGTCCTTATTTTCTAGGATTTAAAGCTACATTTCGAGGAGAAGAGTTGAATGTGGAATCACTATACTGCATCAATCAAAGGAGGCATGGAGCACCAAGACCATTCCAAACAGGTTTGAAATTCAATCTTGCTCAAAATTTTAATGCATATAATTCTCAAATGTGTCTTAAACCATGGTATAACTCATCACCTTAGACAAATCCAAATCCTTGGCAATACCAAGGACCTCCAATTCCTCCTCCATACCAATGTTTTCCTAGCATGACACAAAATCGGTGGAGTCAACCACCACAAGGATGGACACCACAATTTTTTTAACATGCATTACAACCTCCTCCTCATCAACTTAACAACACTACTTAAAAGAGTGTTCCTCCTAAACAACCTCAACTACCTACTCAATCTTCTCTGAATCCAAACAATAAGCGAGTTCAACCTATGTACAACAATGATACAACTTATCAGAATTACTCCATGAAACTACAAGAGATAAATCTTAGATCAAGAAAGATATTACAACAACAACCCAAACTCATAGAAAGTACATAATATGAGAAATAAGATATTACCTTGCCCCAACCTTAGCCTCCTCCTCACTCTGAAAGATTACAAGAAAAGAAGACTTATACATCTGAGGAATAAGAAATTTTAGGAGAACTTAAGGATTTGTGCATAAATATACTTTTCTTACAATTCCTCAAAGATGTACCCATTTTCAATAAATATGTCAAGGGACAATGCATTAGAATACAAGGGAGGAGAAGAAAATATGCCCCTACCATTAATGTTATAGGATAATTAGATTACCTTATTCTTGGAAATTTGATTGTACCTAAATACTTGGATCCAAGAAGTACTCTAGTAAATGTGCACATCAAC
>ML782428.1:414457-438362 GCA_009831015.1 Picea engelmannii
AATGGCCTAAAGCCGACATAATTAAAATAACATTACTAATCTAAATTACAACTAATGGCCTAAAGCCGACATAAATAAAATAGCATTACTAATCTAATATGCCCCAATTAAGGGGTAATGGGCCAACATTAGGGCTTAACATCAACTGTTTAAAGTCAATACATAGCCTGAAGGTCCCATATTTCTTTTTGACAAAGAGTACTAGTGCTCCCCAAGGTGAAATACTTGGGCGTATGTACCCTTTCTTCAACAATTCCTCCAACTGTATTTGTAATTCTTTTAAATTTGGTGTACTCATTTGGTAAGGTGTTTTTTACACTGGGCAACTCCTAGCACTAAATCAATAGAGAAATATATTTCCCTTTTTGGTGGAAACCCTGGTATTTCTTGGAATACATATTTAAATTCTTGTAGTACTAAGAAATCTTAAAGGTTGGGCCCCTTTTTCTTTTTTGGCTCCTCCACATGGGATGCTTACAATTGACATCCTCTTCTGAAACATCTCTTCAGTTGTAAAGTTGAAATATATATTATAGAGATGGGTCTTGGAATTCCTTTCATAGCGCTCTATTTTCCATCTCCATCAAGGCATGTAAATTTCTTTCTATGACAATCTAAGACAACATGATGCTTGTCCAACCAATCCATTCCAATTAGAATATCACAAGACCCCAATGGTATTATATTTAGATCAACACTAGTATTCACACCATTAATACTTATGGAACAACTTCTGACCATATCATGGATTCTCCTTTTGGTCCCAGTGGCTAGCTAGAACAAACTTGATTTCTCAAGATCAATTTTCTCCAAATGTAATCTATACACTATTTTAGGATCAATGTAAAAAGGACTTGCTCCTGAATCAATTAAAATAGAAACATAATGATTTATGATCTTACCTTCCAACTCAATCATGTTGGATTGGTATTATTCTTTTCGATCATCCAAGGCTACATAAATTCTTCCCATGTATTTGAATGTTGTAGCCTATTCGATGTTGTGCATGGTCTTCACTCTGTCCTTTCTTTGTGGGAAATCCTTGTACATGTGATCTTCTTTGCATCTCCAACATTGGATTGGTGGTCTTCCCCTTTTTCCCAAGGAGTCTTATTTCTTGGATTCATCCTTGGCATACTGATCTTGATGATTTTTATTAGTATCATTTCTATTGAAAGGATGTTTGAATCCCTTCTTCCTATGATCACACTTCTCCTTATTCTTATCCTTCTAATACTTCTACATGGATTCTCTACCCTGGATTTGATCATACAGGTACTTATCCTTCCTAATGGTCTCAGTCAAGGTCTTGGGCTCATCATATTGAATATTTTCTTTATAAAAGGATGGAACTCCACTAAAAACCCTTTTTATTTTAAAGTTCTCATCATTTATGAACCTGACATACTTTAACAACCCTAAGAACTTCTTCTCATATTTGGCCATAGTCATGCTTCCTAGCATGAGTTCAAAGAACTCTTGCATTTTCTTGTCATAGAAATGCTCTGAGAGGTACTCCTTCTGGAAATACTTTTTGAACTGCTTCCAAATTATATTATTCTCATTAATATGTTCAAATTGCTTCAACTGGTCCCACCACATTGCAACTTTCCCATGTAAATGGTAGGTGGCAATTATGGATTCTAGGTTTGAAGAATATTTATGTGATTGGAAATATCTCCTAAGTCCAAGAAACCATGCTTCAACATCATCTTCCCTTTCTCTGTCACCATCGAAGGATGGTGGCCTAAGCTTCCTCAAATCTCTTTGAAAATTGTCCAATTCATACATTCTTGTTTGGTGCCTAACATGAGACACCTCTGGACTACTTATGGAATCTTCAAATGCATAAAACTTTCTTGCTGAGTAAGGAGGTGAGTGATGTCTATGAGCTCTACTAGAACTCCTGAAATAACCAGCTCTTCCACAATCATCTCTTCTTTCATGATACCTACCTTCTTTCTCTTGCTTTGATCCATTCTTTGTTTGTCTCTACAACCGATTTAAGCTCTGCAACACTCAGGCATTTATCTAAATTTTCTCTCTCATTAGCCTCTCATTTTCTTCCTTGTAGCTTTTCACTTCTATTTTTAGGCCTCTCACATTTTCTATCAATGTTTCTTTCTCCCCTCTGCCTTTGTGTCCATTGGATTCTGTCTCTGCATTACCAACTTTGATATTCTGACCTTGGGCCTCTTTATAATGGCTGGAAGTTTCCTCTCCTTCTTCCATTTCTTGAATAAGCATTTTTAACTGATATGTTTAAACCCCTTAACTCTACAAAATGTGCAAGTGACCATTTTGTTAGAATTAAGCATATGATAAACAAAATTTGTCAATAATGCTACAGGTCCTTTCAACTCATGAAGTGTATATATATATATATATATAACACTTCCATGTTATCCCTTGGACGATAAATAATTCAATTCTGCACAAGAGATTCATTCAAATCACTTTCCCAAATGACCACAGCTCGAAACTGGGGGCCAAATCCTTCCTTAACACTTTTCCTTCTTAAAAAAAAAAATTAGTCCATTATCCTTTTTTCCTTCAGCTCTCAATCGCATGTGACCATAGTTATGACCCTATGTTTGGATGAAAAGTTCCTATCCATAGCTTCGGGACTTCAGGCTTCAGGGGTTTCACCCTCATCACACTACATTCTCTTTGAACGCAAAAATGGTGAGCTCCCAGAGAGGCTCTTTGGAGTATCACTACTCTAGTGCTCCAGAGCATTGGAATTCAGAGGTTCTTACTACATGACACCTGAAAACTTTCGAGCTGTCGAACCTTTGAACTTTCAAAGTCTCATCAATAACTACGCACCAGGGGAGTGATACATGGCACAACCATGGAGATGATATGTGGCCCATTCTACGGGTGACATGTGTCAAGCTATAATTGACCCAAAAGGTCTTTTGAAACCCTAAAATAGGATGACACATGGCACGCATAAGGTAGGTCCACATCACCCCCAGGTGATGTAATCCTGCCACTTCACTCCAGCTTTCTGGGCCTTCAGGGCTTCAAGCTTCATATGATTTCCTAGAATCACATTACAATTCCTCCAAACGTCGAATCAACGAACCCCTGAAGGGTTCAAGGATCAACGATCCAAGTTTTCTGCTGAGATCTGTGGTGATTAGGAGCTCCAAGAATCCAGGATTCGGGGAATTTCGAAACATAACAAAAAAATTTCTCCTGAACGCCAAAGTGGTTGATTCCCTGAACCACCACTCTCCAAAGATTTAATACTTTGGCACTCCGGAGCTTCAAGATTCGACACTTCTTGTAACAAAAAAATGGAAATCTCCCAAACTGTCGAATTTCCAAACAGATATACATCATTCTAGGTGACATCATCATGTCACATCACTCTGACACTCTGGGTCTTTGGAGGATTTCACTGTTGAACACCACCCAACCAATGAACTGTCAAACGTCGAATTCCTGAATACTTTCTAATCTGCAGACATGTCTCTGAACATGAACGATTCAGATTTACTCCAAAGTTCAGGACTTCGGGAGATTTTCTTCCTAACATCTTAAGGTCTTTCTTCTCCTGGAGTTCTGAACCTCTGAACTGCTATGAGATCTACGAATCACACTTGTTCGCACGTAGATCTGATGGTTGGGATCTGATTTTTCCCACTGTTCCTCACCTCCTTATATGTTCTTGATCCAATGGACCAGATTTTTCCTTGGCCAAATCCAATGGTCAAGTACCCCTCCCAGTGATCTATGACGTAGATTCACTCCATGACTTTGGATCTTTGGGGATTTTAACTTCTTATCATCACAGAATTAAAAAAAATTCGAAGCAATAAAGTCTAAAGGACTTGAGGGTTTAACTGTTGTGCTCTTTTCCCATATCTGACGGTTTTGAAGGATTCATAACCTTCCTGAACAAATCCTATGACCATTGCGGTTTCTTGAACTGCTACAAATTTTGAGATTTCAAACCCAGTTAAGGTTTTCTCTCAACACATTCTGGCATTCTCCAACTTAAATTCTCTATGAAACGTTTTCTTCAATCTCAATTTACACAACCCATCTAGGATTAGTTTTGAAACTAGGATTTGATACCAATCTGTAATGTACCCATCCACTCACAAGTTGGGAATGCTAGCCACAGGTCCCTTCTCTGGACTAATCTGAACCCTGCTCAAACTTTAGATAACAAGGATGCATGAAAGGTTCACATGCATTGATTAAGATTCATGCTAAATATAAAAGCAATGAAGAATACAACATGCACAACCATAACCAGCAAGCATGTATACTCTTAATAATTAATTCAACAATAAATAAATACACAACATAATAAATCATACACAGGCAAATAATACCATAACAAAGAGCACTTATCTTTTATAAAACCATAGACACTGTTGTTATAATTCTCAACAACAATGTCACCCTTGATCTAGGGATATGAATCCACAAGGAAAGTTCCATAATGTTACTTGGATTCCCAAACTAGTTAGCACTTAATATCTCATAGGCTTCCCAACACCCACAACAATCAAAGTACCCAAATCTCTTCTACCCATCCTGCACAACCCAAGAGAATGAACCCTCTCCCTTCTCTTCCATGGAGTCCCTCAGGCTATCCTTCTCCTTCTAGGGATCTAGTGTAGCTAGTCCAGAATCTCCATGCTGGGACTTTTAGGACTTGTAGCTATGAGAAAAGTTGGACACAAGCCAAACCATCGCAGGCATGTAGGCCTCAAATCATGGTTGGATTACACCAACAATCTCTACAGCCAATAATGCCATGGATGGTATTTAGTAGTTCGTCTTCCTTTCCCAATCCAAGACACAGATGAGGAAATATGAGTGGGTGACATAAATGAATGTAGTGAGATCTCCATGAAAGGTGAGAACAGAGAGAAATGGAGTGCATGCGTGAATGAATGAATGAGTGAGTGAACGAGTGAGGCGACCAACAAAAAAACAATAACGTGAACATGAGTGAGAGAGAGAATGAACCAACAAACTCCCACAATAGACCAAGGATGGATTTATGTAATTCTTGGGAATCAAGAATCCCATGGCCTTCCCCTAAGAATATCATGTAATTGATTCCCCCCATTAAAAAAATGGGTAATTAAAAGGTGAAATAAACACTTAGCCCCTCAAACCCCCTCTCTTGTGGAATCATAGCCCCATATAAATATATTCCTTGTCCATCTAGCAACTAATGATGCATTTATTATTAGTAATGATCAAAACATTACATTTCTTAGGCACACTGGCCCCTTTTAATTGTTTTGTCACTTTGGCCTCTCAGCACTTAACAAATACATTATTTAATATGGGGCTCAAAACTCAAGATGTTACATGGATTCATATATCCAATATCAGACCATAAATGGGTTTCTCCTCTAGTTATTGTTCCAAATAAGAATGGGAAATTAAGGATATGTGTATATTACTAAGAGATAAACAAGGCTACCAGAAAATATCAAATTCAGCTAAGTCTTGAATATCAAGACAACACCACCTTCACTTGTCCCTTGGTAAAAATTTCTTACAGAGTCTTACCTTTTGTCCTATGTAATGCCCCATCCAATTTCCAAAGATAAATTCTCAACATCTTTTCAGAACTCATTCATGACAAAGTTGATATCTACATGGATGAATTTACCCCTTATGGAAAGTCTTCTGATGAATCCTTAGATAATTTAGACAAAGTTCTTCAAATATGTAGAGAAATGAACCTATCACTTAGCAATGAAAAATGTAATATGATTATAAATGAATGGATTTCTTTAGGACAACATATGTCCTTAAGAGGGATTGAAGTTGAAAAAAACAAAATCAAAATCATCTCCCTACTTTCTACACCTTTGAAACCAAAAGATATTAGAAGTTTCCTTGGAAATGTAGGAAACTATAGAATATTCATCAAGGATTTCAGTAAGATAGCCTCTCCTCTCTTTACCTTACTATCCAAAGTTGTATATTATTGTTGGACCTTGAACTACCAACAATATTTTGAGACAATAAAAGAGAAACTCTCCACTTCTGTTATCCTACAAGGTCCCAATTGGGATCTTCCATTTCACTTTCACATTGATGCATCAGAAAACGTTGTAGGAGAAATATTATGACAAAATGAAGACAATAAACCCTATGCAATCTATTTCATAAGTTAAACTTTGGTTGGTGCAGAGCTCAACTACACTGTTACAGAAAAATAACTTTTAGTCATTGTCCATGCTCTTAATAAATTCAAACATTATGATACAAGGTATAAATTTTTTGTACATACATATCATGATGCCATTAGATATTTGATGAATAAACCTAATGTTAATGGTAGAATTATTATATGGTTTTTGTTATTACAACAGTTTGATCGAAGAATTCTTGATAATCCTAAGAAGAAAAATGTAGTTGCAGATTATTTGATCTGGATTTTATGAGCAGAACGAAATGAATACAGATTATTAAAAGGTACTTAACACAAAATAACAAAGATACAGTAAAACTGGTTTTCTATTCAATAAGGAAATAAGCTGAAACTATAAAATGCAGTGGAAACGGGCTTGCTGGAATGGTGGCGGCTTATCTCTGAGAAGAGATGTGATGGTTGTGCTCATTCGCAAGAAGATGATTACAATGA
Source organism: Picea engelmannii (assembly GCA_009831015.1). Taxonomy (NCBI): domain Eukaryota; kingdom Viridiplantae; phylum Streptophyta; class Pinopsida; order Pinales; family Pinaceae; genus Picea; species Picea engelmannii. The sequence goes on from ML782428.1 coordinate 421,092, forward strand.
GGATTTGAAGGCATTTTTTACAATAAATAGGAATTCCATAAACCCTCAACATCTAAAAACCTAACCCTAGGATATGAAGCGCCAAAATTCATGTGGGCCACGTTTGGGTAAGTTAGTACATTAACTTCCTAGGGTCGTAACTTTTGCATATGATCTCTATTTTAGGCATGTTATAGCCCGTTGGAAAGGTATTGTCGAGGATATTCATTTTGGGGAATCAATCATTCCCTAGGATAATATTGAGAACCTCTATATCAAAAAACCTTCATTTGGGCCCTCAAAATGGCCCCAAAATTTAAAAACTGCTAAAAATAGTAAATTGCCAAAATTGCCAGAAAACTATTTTGAGTCAGTTGGATAAGGTGGGTGGCCACCGATATCCACCTGGATTAATCCTCCCTCCTTAGGAAGAAATGGTCTCCATTGCGTTGAGGCCCCCCATCAGATGAGGAAATTTCTACTGAATTTGGCCTCGAGTGAGCCACTTGCCTTGGTGCAGGAGCTGCCTTGCGTTGATGACTCGATAAAGCTAGATCCTTTGTTGTCAAGTTCCCTTGATCTTTGAATCCACAATATGATCATTGGATTCCTATTGTATTCAGTCGGGGTTGATCTATGTTGGTGTCAGCTGTTCTGCTACTTCTGAGTTGTCCAATAATGGTGGGAAATAAGGGCGAAGGAGATCCACATTGAACACTGGGTGTAGGCCAAGGAAAGGAGGAATGTTGAGTTGAAAAGCATTCTCCCCCATAGCCTTGGCGATGGTGTATGACCCATAACAGAGTGGGTGAAGCTTCTGATGGGGTCCTGTAAGGCATTCTTTCTGCAAGTGCAACCAAACTTTGTCACCCACCTGAAACTTATGTGGCACCTGATGTTAATCATGGCGTTGTTTGTACTTGTCATTAGAATTATGTAGGATATCCTGAACCTGTGGGTGGATGTGCTGGATTTTCTCAATGTACCGGGTGGATTTTTCATCTTCAGTTGGAGCAGGAGATGATTCGGTCGAGGTGACCACAAGGGGAAGTGCAACATCTATGGGACCCAATGGTTGGAATCCCAACCCCACCTGAAAGGGGATGTGGTCAGTTGAGCTATGAAGGGCTAGGTTGTAGCTATTATTGACATAGGGAAGGCTCTCATCCCATGTGAGAGGGTTCTGTGAAATATACATGCAAAGGATATGCACAATCATTTGATTTACGACCTTGGTTTGGCCATCTGTCTGAGGGTGGAAGGTCGTGGATTTGGTGAGCTTGGTGTCCAGTAGTGACCAGAATGTGCTGATAAATTGTTTGTCCCAATATGAGACAATGGTTTGTGGGATTCCAAAATGTACCCAGACTTGTTCAAATAAGAACTTGGCAGTGGCCTCTGCTGTGATGTTCTTCTTGCAGGGAACCAGAATCACCATCTTAGAAAAGTGGACAACAACCACAAAAACACAGTCGTTTCCCCGCTTGGTGGATGGGAGGCCCAACATGTAGTCCATTGAGATGGATTACCATGGTCTGTCAGGAGTAGGAAGAGGGGTGTACATACCCTATTTCTTAGTGGTCGGTTTGGCAATCATGCAAGCAGTGCAGGACCTAATATGCTTGTTGACCTCCTGTCGAAGTTTCGTCCAGTAGAAATGTTTCTATGGAATCACCACTGTCTTTTTGACACCAAAGTGTCTTGCCACCCGACTATAGTGGGATTCCCATATTAGCTTCTCTCACTCACTTGATGGAACAAAGATATGGCCCAAAAGACACAACAACCCATCCTGAAGATGGAAATTATCGACAACTACATTTTCCTCCAACATTTGGTAGGTGGTGGCGAAGTCTAGGTCTGTCTCGTAGAGTTGGGGCCATCCATAGGTCTCATGGCTGTAAGATTCTAGCACCATGGTGAGTGTCGCGACTAGAGGTCTGTTGAGGCAATCAACGATGCGAATGGTGTTTCCTATTTTATACTTGGTGTTTCCTATTTTATACTTGGTGTTTCCTATTGGTGTTTCCTATTTTATACTTGGTGTTTCCTATTGGTGTTTCCTATTTTATACTTGGTGTTTCCTATTGGTGTTTCCTATTGGTGAAATTTCTGCAAATATGTGGACCACTTTTGATTGCGGTCATTCTGCAATTTTCCTTATGTCTGCATGAACTACAGTGGCTTATGATCAGTGTGGATGACTGTCTCCTTCCCAAGAATGTAGTGTCTCCACTGGTGACAGGATTACACAATGGAGTACATTTATTTTTCGTAAGTAGGGTACTTATGAACAACATCTCATAGTGTATCACTATGATAGGCCATGGGGTGGTCATGCTAAGTGAGAATGGTGCCCACAGCATAGTTAGAAGCACCTGTCTCGATCTCAAAGGGTTGTTGCAGGTCTGGGAGTGAATGTACTGGGGCTGAGAAAAGGCACTACTTCAAATAATCAAATTCTTGTTTTTGGGAATGGCCCCACACAAATTTTTCTTTACCACTACCCCTGGTTATTTGGTTGAGGGCCCATGCAAAATGGGAGAATCCCAACATGAACCTACGGTATAAATTGGCAAGGCCTAAGAAGCTCCAGAGCTCAGTGAGTGTGGTTGGGGATGGCTAGTCACATATGACTTGGATCTTGGATGGATCCATATGTACGACATTTTGATCAACAATGTAGCCCAGGTAATGGACCCTGTCCATGCCAAAGGAGCATTTTTCCAAGTTGGAGTATAGCTTGTGTTGTCACGGGGTGTCCAGAACCTGTTGAATATTTTGTAAGTGTTTGGCCCAAGTCTTGTTGTAAATGAGAATGTCATCTAGATACACCACTAAACAATTATTGGTGAATGGTCACAGGATATGGTCCATCAACCTCATGAAAGTGGCTGGTGCATTTGTCAAACCAAAGGGTGTTGAAATTACTAAGACAACTGAGAGGGGGGGTGAATCAGTTGTTATTGTGCTTAAACAATTTTAAGTCTATTAAATCATTCTTAATATTTGTTCAAATGATCATCAATATTATACAATATAAATAATGAGCATCAGTCACACATAAGATATACATAGAGACAGATTTTCATGAGGAAATACATAAAGGGAGAAAACCTCCTCTTCTTCAAAATGATAGGTGGTCTTTTAAGTTATGTAGATCATCTATGTTTGAGCACCAACTCAAAGTGAGGCTACTATCTCTGTTTTACAAGCTCCAACTTGTTGAGAGAACCAACTCTCTGGTTTCTCTAGCACCGACTAGAAGGAAGCACCAACTCCCTAAGAATTCTAGCACCAACTGGATGGAAGCACCAACTTCCTAAGAGTTCTAGAACCAATTGGATGGAAGCACCAAATTCCAATTACACAGGCACCGGCCTATATATCAGAGAACCAATGTTCTCCCTTGCACCACCCTGCCACCCTGGTTTCTCTGGATGCAACCTAATGGAAGCTACAACTCCCTGTGTTCAAGCACCCACTTGAGCCTATGAGGACAACAGTCCTCTCTAGCACCTCCTGACCACCTTTATTATGAATAAATGATTGAATAAACAACAACATAGATAAATCGATTCTTACCACTTCTTCTTTGTTCTGTAAATCTGGTCTGCTTCTAACTATTTTGCAATTCTTCTCTTCCTCTGTCTGTTCTGCAATTCTTCTCTTCCTCTGTCTATTCTACAAGTTTGGTCTGCTTCAAGCTGTTATGAAATTCTTCTCTTGCTTTTGTCTATTCCTCATCTGTTACTCATCTCTGAGTTTCATCTCACACTACGCATACTGTCAGTCTCACATTCGCATACTGTAATTTTCTCTTTCTTACAGTTCAACTCATTTTTCATTTAGAACGACCAACCTTATACAATCATTGCATCTCCATTTTATCCTATACCACCTATTAAGTTACACCTTGAATCTCCAAGAAAATGCATCAGCAACTGAATCGCCAACCATCCAAGAATCATGATTCAGTTTTGCTAACTGAATCATAACTGATCGATTACCTATGAGGTGAAACAATAACCCTTCAATCAAGTTCCCAATTAACCAATACTATTGGATTAAATCCACAGGATTTCATGTTTATCTCATATGCCCACTAGCTGTGACCGAGCGCTAAACATAATTTTAATTTCGTTATTTCGCATCTCGGCATTCTTGTGATGAAGGGTCTCAACACTCCAATTCGTGGTCACCAAAACTCTGAGATGGAGCTTAGCACCGCTAGCTTCTTCCCCTCACGTGACCACTGGTGGTGACCATAGCCTGCACCAAAATGTGCTTCGTATTTCATGAACTTATGAACATTATCGAGCATGATCAATGGTCAAGATATCCAATGATCCGACGGTCCAAATCTCATCGTGATCTCGCATATCGCGATTCCTGTGATGAAGGGTCTCGATACTCCAAGTCGTGATCGTAAATACTCTGAGATGGAGCTTAACACTGCTAGATTCTTCCTCCATCTTCTGCAGATGTAACCACTGGCTATGACCACAACCTCATTCGAAAATGCATTTCACACTTTTGTGTCTCGGGTATTCTGTGATGAGTCCTCTCGACTCTCCATGTCACGAACTCCGAAATAGAGATTGGCTTCTCTAGCTCTTCTCTCTAGCTCTCGATAATGTGACCACAAGATATGACCACTCGCTAATCAAATGAGAACTTCACTCCTTTGACTTTCCAGTCAGCGAAACGATGATCTTTCGCCATGTGTCCTATGGAACCAATGGTCCAAATATTATCATGATTTCACCATGTGTCCTTCTAGAATCAACGGTCAAGATAGTATCGCAATTTCGCAACTTCATGGGCCTTCGTCATGCCTGATCAATGGTCCAGGATCTTGATGAATCGACGGTCCAGATCTTTTCATGATCTCACATGTCGTGAGTTCCCACACCCTGCTCCGTTGACTCCTCAAATGTGCAAATCAGCGAAATTCAAATCGCTTGCCATGTGTCCTATGACTCCAATGGTCATAATTTTTATCACGATTTCACATATCGTGAGTTCGAACCTCTTTCCTTTGGATTTCCTGATCTGCAAAACTCCGAAACGAAACCTTTGTCTTGCTTTGACTATTTTCCTCCTTCTGAGCTTACATTACTAATCTTGTCATTATCACTACACTACTGATCATGTTGATCTTCGCCATCAATGACAAACACACATACTTTTCCTCTGTCTAAAAACATGCTAACAATCTCCCCCTTTAGCATTGATGGAAACCCCTTGAAAAACATGCAACTATACCATTGTAGCATCCTTGAAATTACCACACTTTCTCCCCCTTTGAAATCAATGTTAAAGAAGAAACACGCTCCCATTGAGTTGTTGTAGTACATACTCCCTCTGTCAACTATGATCAACTTATAAATACAATAGATATTCAATAAGTACTCCCCCTGATCAGGTGAATAGATTAGACGAAAGAAGTTATAACCCCCAAATTTTGACGAAGATATCCAAAAGGGGTCGCTGCTAACGGTTTAGTAAAGATACCAGCTATCTGTTCTACGGAAGGAATATAATTCACTTGAACAATTCTGTTTGTAACTTGTTCTCTAAGAAAATGGTATTTTATTGGTATGTGCTTAGATTTTGAATGAAGTATAGGATTCTTAGAGAGATTGATGGAATTGGTGTTATCACATTGAAGTGGAATGGGATCAGTGTAAGTTACCTTCAAATCTGCAAGAGTTTGTATCATCCATAAAATTTGTGTGCAACAAGTAGCAACAGAAATGTATTCTTCCTCTGTAGTTGATAATGAAATGGATCTTTGCTTTTTACTAAGCCATGCTACTAATGAGTCACCCAGAAAGAATGCTCCTCCACTGGTGCTTTTTCTCTCATCAACACAGTTTGCCCAATCAACATCTGAATAAGTAGTCAATTGAAAGTTCTGATTTCCAGGATACCACAGACCATAATTCATTGTGCCTTTCAAGTACTTGAATATCCTTGTTACCGCTACTAGATGACTTTGTTTAGGAGAATACTGATAGCGACCTACCATTCCAACATCTTGCATTATATTAGGATGAGAAGTTGTGACGTACAGAAGACTGCCTATCATTGATTGATATGTCCTTTGATAAACATTGGGTGACATATCATCTTTACTGAGCTTGCAACCAACCACCATAGGTGTACTAACAGGAGAGGAATCCTCCATCTGAAATTTCTTCAACATCTCTTTCAAATATTTTTCTTGAGAGATAAATATTTTTGCAGAACTCTGATTTACTTGTAAACCAAGAAAATATGACAGTTCTCCTATCATGGACATCTCAAACTCTGTTTGCATGGAGTTAGAAAACCACTAGATAGATGATTCATAATTACAACAAAAACTAATATCATCTACATAAACCAAAACAACTAGTAAATTATCACCTTCAGACTTAATGTAGAGATTGGTGTCAACAATACCTTTCTTAAATCCTTTGTGTTGTAAAAAAAATTCCAGACTATAATACCAAGCTCATGGTGCTTGTTTCAGTCCATATAAGGCCTTCTTCATCTTGCAAACATAATTAGGATTATCTGTCAATGAGAATCCTTTAGGTTGCTCCATATATACTTCTTCCTCTAGATCTCCATTAAGAAACGCTAACTTAACATCCATCTGATACACTTTAAATTTCTTATGGCATGAATATGCAAGGAACATTGTGATGGCTTCCAATCTTGCCTCTGGTGCAAAAGTTTCATCAAAGTCCTGACCTTCAACTTGTGCATACCCTTTACAGACCAATCTGGCTTTATTTCTAACAACTTGTCCTTTTTCATTCATTTTATTTTTTAACACCCATTTGGAACCTATTACATTCTTATCTTCAGGTCTAGGGACAAGCTCCCAAGTATTGTTCTTCTCAATCTGATCAATCTCTTCATTCATAGCTCTAATCCAATCATCATGTTCACTGGCTTCATACAAAAATTTAGGTTCAATCATAGATAAAAAGGAAACATGAGATTGTTCTGAGTCTTTAATCAATTCCCTTCTTGTCTGAACTCCTTTATTTATATCTCCAATTATCTGATTTTCAGGATGATTCTTTCTAACAATTCTAAGAGGTGATTTTGCTTCTTTCTACTGATTTGTGTAATCCTGAGTATTTGTATCTTCACCTAATTTAGATTCTTCTCTTCCTGATCCTTGGACTTGTTCATCTTCATCTTCAACTATATCTTTTGTGCTTGGTTCAACACTATTTACATTTTTGGTCGGGATTTCTTCATCAACTTTTATGTCTATACAATCAACCAGTTTATGCAGTCTCTTATTGTAACACCTGTTCCTTTACTGCTTGTAGCATAACCCAAGAAGATACCTTCATTAGCCCTGTCATCATATTTGTCAATATTTTCATCATTGTTCTTGATATAACATTTACTCCCAAAGACTTTAAAATGCTTGATTGAAGTAGGTCTTCTAAACCATAGTTCATAAGAAGTCTTATCACTGTGTGACCTGAGATGAGATTTGTTAAGGATATGAATGGTTGTATGAATTTCTTCTACCCAATATGTCTGAGGTATGTTCCTTTCATTCATCATTGATCTTGTCGTTTGTTGTATTGATCTATTCTGCCTCTCAACAACTCCATTTTTGTTGTGGATTCCTTGGAATTGTGTACTCTCTTTTGATCCCATGTTTATCACAGAACTCTTTGAAGTTCCATGAAATAAAATCTCCTCCTCTATCATACCTTACTGCCTTTAATCTTTTTCTTGTTTGATTCTTAGTCAAAGCCTTAAACACTTTGAATTTTTCAAATGCTTTAGATTTTTCCTTCAAAAAGGCAACCCATGTTAGTCTAGAATAATCATCAATAATCAACATAAAATAATTTTCTTTTCCTATACCTTATTTCCTTGATGGTCCACATAAATCCATATGTACTAACTGGAGAGGTTTTTCTGTTGAAGAAAAGTTTTTAGATTTTAACTGAGTGTAGGTAAGCTTTCCTATATGGCAGGGTTTACAAACAGAGTCATTTGGATTTAATATCTTCATAAGATCTTTTACTGCCTCATTGTTTCTGAGCTTGATTGTATGATCAAAATTTAGGTGTCTAAGTCTCCTATGCCACAACCAACTTTCATCATACTTGCTTAGGTGGCATTCTTCTTTTTCTTCTTTTAACACATAAACATTGTTTTTTGTTCTTATCCCTTTTGCAACTAGCTATCCTGAATTCACATATTTTATTCTATCATCTTTAGAGGTAAAAATGACTTCACATCCTCAGTCACAGACTTGACTGACACTAAGCAAATTATGTTTCAGATCTTCTACAAACAACACATATTGAGCTTTCCCTTTTCCATTACTCAAACTTACCATTCCTTTACCTTTTATTTTTCTTGGTGCATCATTTCCAAAAGTTACATTCCCTAATTTGCTTACACTTAGAGTTAGAAACTTACTTTTGTCTCCATTCATATGTTTGGAACATCCACTATCAATATACCAGAGATTCTTTTGTCTTTGGGCTGATAACACTAGTCCACACTTGTCATCTACTTTCTTCTTCCAAACCTTGACATTTTCAACAGTGGGGAACAAATATGTCTTGTAATTCCTTAAGCCACAATCTCCAGCTTTATGTCCATAGTTATGAAAGATGTAACATTCTGGTTCACTAAATAGAAGATCATAGTGATTGATATGCTCATAACTATTGTTATTCTTAACCTACATCCTTTTCCCAGCCATCACATGATTTATAGTCTGAGGTTGTTTGTTGCTTGGTTTTCTTGATCTTTGTTGTGGAAGATGGTTATTCGTTGAATATCTTGATTGTTCATATCTAAATATTAAAGAACAATTTATATCTTTGTGACCAAAATTAGAGAAGAAAAAACAATAACCATAGAAAAAACCTTTGTACCTTGAAAAAGTTTGTCTTCTTTGAGGAGGTTGATTTCTTTCATGCCGATAATCTCTCTGATCTATAGATTTAGTTCTAGTACTTTTTCTTTCATTCCTTCTTGGTGGTTGATTTTCTTTCTTTGTTTCTGCAGAGTGGTTGTTGTCAATGTTTGTGGATTTCACAAACTTGATAGATTCTGTATTACTTGGATGATCACTACTTGATCCTTCTTCACACCCCAAGCCAGCTTTCAACTTTGAGTTTCTTTGTTGATTTAGAATGCAGGTTAATCCTTCTAAGGCTTTAATACTTGGCATATTTTGGTGATACAATCCCTTAAACTTCTCCATTTCTTTTTTGGTTTTTACTATCTCTTCTTCTAAGGCTTCACACCTTGCTTTCTTCTCTATCAATTGTTGTTTCGGTATGTCTTCTATTTTCTTTGCCTCTTCAAACTCCACTTTTAGTAGAGAAAAATTTTCATCAAATTTTTCACCATTCATTTTAAACTGCTTCAACAATTGTTTTCGTTTTCTCTTCTTACATCTGATTCTATCAATTTCTTCCAAAGCACTGATTAATTCACCTTCCATATCCACCACATCTTCTTCATCATCCATTTCACCTCCTGTGTTTTCATCATCAATATCTCCCATATCCATAAGCATAAAATCATTTACTTTGTCTTCACATGATGAATCATTATCTATGTCTTCTGAGGAATTGTCATTATCTGCACACAAACTTTTCTTTTTACTATATTTCTTGAATTTGTACTTCTTTTCATCATCAGAGTTCTAGTCCTTTTTCTGATGGGGACACTTAGATGCAAAATGACCTATCTTACCATATTTAAAACATTTGAAGGGAAGCTTGCCTTGATATTTTCTTGATACTTTATTTAACCTTCTCACAAATTTTGCCTCAATATCATCTAAATCTGAATCAGTATTCTTGTCTGCTTTAAAAGATGCTTCTCTAGCAATGGATTTATCTTTGTTGATTCTCATTTCATATGTAGTTAAAGTTCCTAGGAGTTGATCAATGGACAGAGTTTTAAGATCATTTAGTTCTTCTATTGCAGAGAATTTTGGATTAAATTTATCAAGCAAAGATCTTAAAATCTTCTGAACTAAAATTGATTCTTCAAACTTCTCACGAAGACCCTTCATGGCATTCACAAGTTATTCAACTCTTAAAAAAAACTTACTAACTATTTCATCTTCATTCATCTTTAGTTGTTCAAACTTCAACCTAAATGTTTGAAGTTTGGCATCTTTTACTTTCTCATTTCCTTCATAGCTGCTAATAAGTTTATCCCACATTTATTTAGCAGTTTGAACATGCATCACCATTACAAACTCGTCTTCTACAAGTCCATTAAACATAGCATTCATTCCCTTAGCATTAAATCTAAATTCTAACTTATCATCCTTGGAAGATAGCACAATAGGATTTATGTATCCAATCTCTACTACATCCCAAACATCAGCACCTAAGACCATTAGGTATGTTCTCATTCTAACCTTCCAAAAGGAAAAATTTGTTCCATCAAACAAAGGAGGCTTACTAGCTGAAGTCCCTTCATGACTTGTCATGTTTAATATTACAGATCTACCTTTAAATAAAAGGAACCCGCTCTGATACCAATTGTTAAAATTATTAAGACAACTAAGAGGGGGTGTGAATCAATTGTTATTGTGCTTAAACAATTTTAAGTATATTAAATCATTTTTAATCTTTCTTCAAATGATCATCAATATTATACAACATAAATAATGAACATCAGTCACACATAAGATATACACAGAGACAGATTTTCACAAGGAAACCCATAAAGGGATAAAACCTCTTCTTTTTCGAAATGATAGGCAGTATTTTAAGTTCTGTACATCATCTATGTTTGAGCACCAACTCAAAGTGAGGCTACTACCTCTGTTTTACAAGCTCCAACTTGTTGAGAGAACCAACTCTCTGTTTTCTCTAGCACCGACTAGAAGGAAGCACCAACTCCCTAAGAGTTCCAACACCAACTAGATGGAACCACCAACTTCCTAAGAGTTCCAACACCAACTAGATGGAACCACCAACTTCCAGTTACACAGGCACGAATCTGTATATCAGAGAACCAATGTTCTCCCTTCCACCACCCTGCCACCCTAGTTTCTCTGGCTGCAACCAAATGGAAGCTACAACTCCCTATGTTCAAGCACCCACTTGAACCTCTGAGGACAACAGTCCTCCCTAGCACCTCCCGACCACCCTGATTATAAATAAATGATTGAATAACCAACAACACAGATAAATCGATTCTTACCACTTCTTCTTTGTTCTGTAAATCTGGTCTGCTTCTAATTGTTTTGCAATTCTTCTCTTCCTCTGTCTGTTCTGCAATTCTTCTCTTCCTCTGTTTATTCTACAATTCTTCTTTGCTTCAAGATGTTCTGCAATTCTACTCTTTCTTTTGTCTATTCCTCATATGTTACTCATCTCTGAGTTTTATCTCACACTGTGCATACTGTCGGTATCACACTGTGCATACTGTAATTTTCTCTTTCTTACAATTCAACTCATTTTTCATTGAGAACGAACAACCTTCCACAATCATTGTGTCTCCATTTTATCCTATACCACCTATTCAGTTACACCTTGAATCTCCAAGAAAATGCATCAGCAACTAAATCGCCAACTGTCCAAGAATCATGATTCAGTTTTGCTAACTAAATCGTAAGTAAACAATTACCTGTGAGGTGAAATAGTAACCCTTCGATCAAGTTTCCAATTAACCAGTATTGTTGGATTAAATCCGCAGGATTTCACATTTATCTCATATGACCACTAGCTGTGACCGAGCGCTAAACAGAATTTTAATTTCGTGATTTCACATCTCAGCATTCCTGTGATGAAGGGTCTCGACACTCCAAGTCACGATTGATGAAACTCCAAGATGGAGCTTAGCACCGCTAGCTTCTTCCCCTCACATGACCACTGGTGGTGACTATAGGTTGTGCCAAAAGGTGCTTTGTATTTCGCAAAATTATGAACTTTATCAAGCCTGATCAACGGTCGATATCTCCAATGATCTGACGGTCTAGATCTAATCATGATATCACATATAGTGATTCCTGTGATGAAGGGTCTCGATACTCCAAGTTGCGATTTCCAAGACTCTGAGATGGAGCTTAACACCGCTAGCTTCTTTCGCCATCTTTCGCAGATGTAACCACTGGCTGTGACCACAGCCTTATTTGAAAACGCATTTCGCACTTTCACGTCCCGAGTATTCTGTGATGAGTCATCTCGACTCTCCATGTCATGAACTCTGAAATATAGCTTGGCTTCTCTAGCTCTTCTCTCCAGCTCTCAATAATGTGACCACAAGATATGACCACTCGCCAATCAAATGAGCACTTCACTCCTTTGACTTTCCAGTCAGTGAAACGATGATACTTCTCCATGTGTCCTATGGAACCAATGGTCCAGTTATTATCGCGATTTCACCACATGTCCTTCTTGAATCAATGGTCAAGATCTTATCACGATTTCACAACTTCATGAGCCTTCATCATGCCTGATCAATGGTCCATCATATTGATGATTCGACGGTCTAGATATTTTCATGATCTCGCATGCCACGAGTTCCCACACCATGCTCCATTGACTCCTCCAATGTGCAAGTCAGCAAAATTCCAATCGCTTTCCACGTGTCATATGACTCCAACGGTCAGAATTGTTATCGCGATTTCTTATATCGCGAGTTCAAACCTATTTCCTCATGCTGAGCTTCGCCATCAATGACAAAGATGCATATTCTTCCTTTGTCTAAAAACATGCCAACAAAGGGCATGATCAACCATTCAAAAAGACCTTCCTTTGACTTGAAGGCGATCTTCCATACATCTTTAGTTCTATCGGGACTTGGTGGTAGCCATACTTCAAATCAATCTTACTGAAGTATTTGGCCCCCATGAGTTGATCAAGGAGGTCATCGATTCGGGGAATCAAGTATCATTTTCTGACTATGATTTTATTCAAAGCCCACTAATCAATGCATAGTCTCCAAGTTCCATCTTTCTTCTGTACCAACACGATTGGGCTCCCACAAGGTGATGAGATAGGATGGATGTGCCCCTTGTGGAGCAGTTCTTGGATCTATCGCTTGATCTCCTCATTCTCTAATAGAGAGCGGTGATAGATTGGCCCATTGGGTAGCGGTGCGTCGGGGGTCATATCAATGTGGTGCTTGACCTGACAGTGCAGAGGTACCCCCGTAGGTGAGGAGAAGATATCCAAGTATTCTTCCATGACCTTATCTACTTTCTTCTACTATGTGGAGAGGTCGGCCACAGAGACCGTGGATGTGGTTGTGATCTTTCTCTTATTCTGAGAGAGAATCATGAAGAAGACAAACTTACCCATCTAAGAGATGACCTTCCTGCATTTCTTAGAAGAGATCAAGGAAATAGCACTAGGTGGGACTACCTCGGGTATCCTATACAATTTCCTGTTCAAAGTAATAATAACACTACAAGGCCTAGAATCATATACAACATGACATTTCCATAAATAAGGTTGTCCCAAAAGAACATCACAAATTTTGAGAGGAGAAACATCACACAATACCTCGTCTTTGAAGGTCTTGATATTGTATGACAATCGACACCGTTGGATGACGCGGAGACCGCTTCCTTGGTGGAGCTATCCAATGGTGTAGGGTTGTGGGTGTGGTGTTGTCGACAGGGCTAGCCACTTGACAACCTCTGCTGAGATGAGGTTCTTCTGGCTACCACTATCAACAATGAAGTACAGCGGGGTGCCTTTTAACCACATCTGTGAATGGAAGAGGTGCTCTCCTTCTTCTGGATCATCTGGTTCACCGTGATAGAGTTTGGTGGTAGTGACGGTGGCAATGGGTTCCACATCAATGATCTATATTCCCACTTCTAGTTCTAGCTCAGATTCATAACCCGCATCTGATTTAGAGGCTTTCACTTCAGCCACCAGTGACCGCTTTGAGCGGTAGTCAATAGTTTTATGCCAAGGTCTCTTATGGAAGTCGCACCACTTCTCGATATCTTTCTTTGTCTTTCCAGTGTCCTTCTTTTCTTGCATCTTGGACTGGTTGTCCTGATACTATCCTTTGTTTTGTGGGTTGGGGCCACCCTTTCCTAGATTTTTTTGTGAGGGGTTCCTAGGTCCAAATTGTCGCGTCTTTTGTTTGAGCTTCTGCTTGATTTTGATAGCATATCTATAGGTCACACCCAAGGATGAGATGTCCAGAAATTCCATTTCAGTCTAGATGTATCTATGAAGAGCATCGCAATACTTGAGCACTAGATGTCGCTCTGAATATTTGATACCCAGCTTGGTGCACAAGGTATGGAAGATATTTGTGAAATCTAGCACTGGTTGGTCTCTTTCTTACCGCAGTGTGGTCCATTTGGTATACAAGTCATCATAACATCCGACATGGTAGTATTGTTCCTTAATATCATCCCTGCAAGATTCCCATATGGCCATGACTGTAAATAATGAGGGTTCCTCTGTTTCCTTTTTCTCACAAAAGGTTTCCCACCAATCTTTGACATGGGGAACGACTCTGAGGAGAACAAAAGTAATATTTTCTTTATTTGAAAAGTTAGGGATAGAAAAATACCCTTCTAGTAGATTCAACCACTTGTCTAAAACATCTACGTCTATCTGACCTTCAAATATAGGAATATATAAATTTATTTGTACCTTGAAGGGGGTGACGCCTCCGCTCAAAGAAGATGCGTCGCCTATTGGTAGCCACCGAAGGATTTGCGCGAAACTATCCATCATCTCGTTCCTCTATTGCGTAAGGGATTCCTCAATCAACAGTTTGAAAGGATCTCTTGTCCTATCATATTTATTTTCTCCTGCCATGAGAAGTCGCTTGGGCATGTGAGAGATTTTTTCCTTAAGAGAAACAAGCTCAAGACCCAACTCTTTGTACTCCAACCTCGTTGGGGACATGCATTAAGATGACAAGGAGAAGACCTCTCTGATACTACTGATCCATATTTTATGAGCGAAACGAAATGAATACATATTATTAAAAGGTACTTAACACAAAATAATAGAGATACAGTAAAACTGGTTTTCTATTCAATAAGGAAATAAGCTAAAACTGTAAAATGCAGTGGAAACAAGCTTGTTGGAATGGTGGTGGCTTATCTCTGAGAAGAGATGTGATGGTTGCGCTCATTCGCAAGAAGATGATTACAATGAGGCTCTGAAGGTCTTTTTTACAATAAACAGGAATGCCAAAAACCCTATACATCTAAAAACCTAACCCTGAGAGATGATGCGCCAAAAGTCATGTGGGCCTCGTTTGGGTAAGTTAGTACATTAACTTCCTGGGGTTGTAACTTTTGCATACGACCTCTCTTTTAGGTGTGTGATAGCCCATTGGAAATGTATCGTCGAGTATATTAATTATGGGGACTCAACCATGTTGTTGGTTATCATTGAGAACCTCGATCTCTAAAAACCTTCATTTGGGCCCTCAAAATGGCCCCGGAAGTTAAAAACTGCTAAAAATAGTAAATTGTCAAAATTGCCAGAAAACTGTTTTGAGCCAGTTGGAGAAGGTGGGTGGCCACCGATATCCACCTAGATCATTATTTATCCAGATTAACTAGTCCTACTAAAGAAGACGTGATCAATGAATGGTTTCCAAATGAGAACCTATTTTTCATATCAACATAAACCTCATTCTTTGTTGATATAGAAAATTATCTGACTACAAGAAAGTTCCCTCTTTTTATCATATAGGGAGAGATGGAAGATTGTCCAAAAAATTTCAGCCTACACTTGGGTTGCAGGCTATTTTTTCAAACTTTTCCCAGACCAAATTTCGGGAGATGCATACAAGAAGATGAGGTGCATGATATCCTCCATGCTTTTCATGATGAACCATGTGGAGTACATTATGCAGCCAAGAGAAAAAGTTATAATAACTTACAATATGAATATTATTGGGAAACCCTACATAGATATGCTCAACAATACACTTCACATTGTGATTAATGTCAAAGAATGGGGAAAACTACATGGAGGAATGGGATTCTTTTACATCCCCAAGTATCATTGGAACCATTTGACCAGTGGGGCATGGACTTCATAGGCCTAATTGATCCTCCGTTAGGGAAAAGAAACATGTATTGGGATGAAGTAAAGGCCATGAAGGATGCCACAAAATAAAATGTAGTTGCATTCCTCCAAGCGTGCATATCCTCAAGGTTTTGTTATCCAAGGGAGATAGTCATAGATCTAGGACGTTATTTTACATCAAGACTCATTGAATAAATCATGAAGCAACATAACATCTACCACATAAAGTCAACACCCTACCATCCTCAAGAAAATGGGCGAGTCAAAGTCACCAATTGAGAGCCATAAAACATCCTCACGAAAATAGTGAGCATGAATAAGAAAGATTGGTCAAAGAAACTCACAGGAATAGCGTGAGAATACAACATTACATGGAAAACTACTAGAGGGATTACTCCTTTTGAAATAGTCTATGGTAAGAAATCCATGCTCCTTATTGAATTTGAATATCATACATTGAGAACATCAATTGAATTAAAAATGAATTTACAATCAACACAAAAATAAAGATTGATTCAACTAAACGCATTAGATGAGTTCATGATGCAAGCCCTCTTCAACATTGAAGTAGTGCACCAAAAAATAAAATATTGGCATGACAAGAAGATTAAGTACAACAAATTCAAAGATGGGGATTAGTATTTATTATATGACTCAAGATTTAAGGACTTTGAAGGAAATATGATGACTGGGTGGCTAGGACCCTACATTATTGAAAAGTGTTATGATATTGGTTTAGTTCAGATCAAAACCATTGATGAAGAATAAATATCGCTACTGGTGAATGGATTCATACTAAAGACTTTGTTAAGAACCTGAATATTGAATACAAAAGCACCACAATAGATATAGAAGAACAATATGCAAAATCTCTTTTATTACTAGCAAACCCTTAGGGTAGGGAAACACCATAAAATGGATCCTATTATGGAAGGGATCCTCTCCTGTTCACTTGCCTCTTCGAGGGGGAAACCTCCTAATGAGCTTTAGCTCCAAATACAACAATTCTCTTCATCTCTCATTACATTGCTTGAACCCCTTTATATAGTGCTACCATCACCTAAGAACATTCTAGAGGAGGAATCTTCTAGAAGTAGAACCTTATAAGAAGCCATCTTACATTTATTATATCTAATTACCCATTTATTATATCTAACTACCATAGTGGGCCTTATTTAATAATATAGTGGACCTAGTCCACCTTACATTGAATGACCTCCACTATTATCACTATGGGCCCTCTGGGCCCCCCCAC
>ML782428.1:438412-455602 GCA_009831015.1 Picea engelmannii
GTCCCATGGATAATTGTGGACCATAATGCTGAAGAAGACTGAAGAACCAAGGTCCCATGTAGAAATGAAATCCACCATGTTGAAGTAGTCCAACCACCATTGTAAGCCCGGGTCCCATGTCCAAGTGCTCATGTGAACTCCCCATGGAATATTTTGGAACCTAATAACCAAGTCCAAATGATGCTCCAAAGACTGACACCTATCATGTGGATCCAAATAAGAAGATCCATCCACATAGTGGAAAAGGGTCGTAGCAGAATATGGAATGAATAATACCACTATAGAATATGTATACTGAACATTGGTAACTAGCTCCTAATGTGGGACATTGATGTTCTCTACAGAAGGTAGAGTAGAGTCATCAAATAAAATATGAAAGTGGTTGTCATCCCAGAAATGACAACTATCCATATACCAATCATCACAATCTGCCTCAAAATCATACCAAGCATATATTTCTTGATTATATTCATCCCTAAAGTCCTCCATAATAAATCTCTCTTTCATGTTATTCAATTAATCTTGAATACTATGAAAACTATCATTGAGGTCGTGTGTGAGGCTATTTGTGAGGCTGACTATGAGGCCATGTACAAATGCATCCAATCTGTCATCCAATGTGTGAAACAATTGGGCTTTGAATGATTCAAGAATTTATTTTAGATTTTGAGAGGAAATAGCCATCTGAGCACCCTATGAACTCTTTGGTCCTGCAGCCATCACGAAAAAACCCAAAAAATAGACCCAATAAGTTTCGGCAAAAAATCACGGCTTTTTCTGGAAAAACCCTAAAAAATTGTTGAAGTTAAAATGCTCATAACTTCACTTCCTGGACTCTGTTTCGGATGATTTTTTTTTTCAAATTGGTTTTTTTTCTGAGAGGAACTCATATATACAACCATTTTCTTTAGAAATTTTACATAAATATACCGAAAACTTCGAGAATGTTGCGGCCCTCTTTTTTCTGCTCCGAAAAAATCTGCAAAAATAAAAAATATTTGCCCACAATGTCTACCCAAGGAAAGTGCTCTGATACCACTTGTTAAGAACCTAAATATTGAATACAAAAGCACCACAATAGATATAGAATAACAATATTCAAAATCTATTTTATTACTAGCAAACCCTTAGGGTAGGGCAACACCATACAATGGATTCTCTTATGGAAGGGATCCTCTCTTGTTCACTTGCCTCTTCGAGGGGGAAACCTCCTAATGAGATTTAGCTCCAAATAAAATAATTCTCTTCATCTCTCATTACATTGCTTGAACCCCTTTATATAGTGCTACCATCACCTAAGAACATTCTAGAGGAGGAATCTTCTAGAAGTAGAACCTTCTAAGAAGTCATCTTACATTTATTATATCTAATTACTCATTTATTATATCTAAATATCATAGTGGGCCTTATTTAATAATATAGTGGACCTATTCCACCTTACATTGAATGACCTCCACTATTATCACTATGGGCCCTCTGGGCCCCCCACTACCTCTCTAGCTACCTTACAGACTTATAATAATCCCCTGGCAAAAGAAGAATTCACAACAAGAATGAGGAAACAAAATCTAGATGTGATTGATAGTAGAAATTCTCTCAATCCATCCCAAAAAAGAGACATAAAAAAAATGAATAAAAATCTTGGATGAAAACCTCCCAGAGGCATCTAGGACAGATCCAAAAGTGAAAACCTCCAATAGATGCAGTCTCAGATCTAAAGAATAAATGAATATCCTCATCAAGAAAACCTCCTAGAGGATTGATGAGGTGGGGCATTGGTAAAAATAAGTGATGGAACTTTTTCCTTGAGAAAAAAAAAAAAGAAGAAAAAACTTCATTGTAGGTACCCAAAATTTCATTGTTGCAACCATCTACACAAGAATAAAATTAGAAGTCAACAAAAACTTAATAGGTATAGTAAGCATTCTCAATTTTCTTTCATCATTCATACATAACATTTTTCATCATCTCCATATGATTATCGATGTTTTTCATTTCCATCATTTATACCACCTTCCATATCCAACATGTTTCATTATATCCTTTATTTCAATAAAAACAACCTACAAGGTTATTCTATAGGATCATCCTACAGGATTCTACAAGATCAACCTAACAAGGAAAATTATACAAATAATGGAAGGAAATTAGAGTCAAGGCCATCATCAACAATTCAAATTTTAATATCAGTAATAGAACCACCTTCTCCAACCATTGTTTACATCAAATATACCCTCGGTTAAAAAAAATAAAAAATAAAAAAAAATCTACAAGATACTTTGTATCCTATAGAAAATATTCAGCATAGCATAAACAAATCTACATGATTCTATGTATCCTTTAGAACAATTGGAGACCGTGATATCCCACTTCATTATAGATCTGATCTCGTGGATGACATCAAGAGAATCTAAACACACCATCGAGAATACAAACCACCATTGCCATTACTCCAACCACCTGCGAGAAGAAAAATTAATGTGGATGCAAAGGTAAACAAAGGTAACATAACTATCTATCCTCTTAAAATTTAATTAATATTTGTAAATATCTATCTATGTTTATTTCATATGGTATAACATTTATTAAGTCTATATGGTGGTAATAACGAGGACGTCCATGTCTTGTCAATGGGGGTGGCGATAATTCATTCCAATATTTGAATTGGCATGTGGAGATTAAATGGTTTAAGTGAAGGTTCATTGATATGGGTTAGGACACATGAATTAAGGAATCATAAAAAAATCAAGATGACTATTGTGAAAAGAAAGCAGTCCAATCCGATATTTGGGGGCACAACTTGGAGTTAAAGAGAAATAGGAGAACCATTTTGAAATTAGAATAAAGATGGGGTAATTCAAGTTGTGTGGAAGCAAGAAGATGAGCTTGCAGGTGAGGAAGGAAAACAAAAAACTCCTAATTAGAGAATTTGAGGATGTCACAAGAACATAATTGCTTTAGGTAGCCATGAAACCCTAGGAAAATAAATATATCTACAATCTCAACATTTTCTACAATCATTTCAATATTTATGATTTTTGAGACTTATCGCCAGTGTTGGAGGTTTTATGGGTTCTTGAACAAAAATAAAATCATATATTGTAGAAACATGTTTTTTTCTCCATCAATCAGAGTCATGTAGAGAAGTTCTAAAAACAATCTACTCTCCTTGTGTTAAATTCTCCTTAGTTGTTGTCAAAATGATTATGTTTATAGGCCTATGGTCGAATCCTTTCAGCGCTAGTGCTTTTGTGAGTATTTGAAAACACATCCTATAGAATCTCAATTTATTTCTATATGAATGGTTGCAGAGAAACATACTGACCTAGGAATTGTTAAGAAAAACCTTGTTTTCCGCTTTTCTTCAAAAGAAAACCCTTGCTAAAAAAAATCGATCACCATGTTTTCCTAAAAAACCAACTCAATTTGTCATCCTCTTTAAGGAACATTTCAACTTGAAAATTCTACAGGAACCCAGTAACCAACCTTTCTCTCTTCTCAAAACATCAACTCATTATCCTTAACAACAATCATGGGAGCTAGATTTAAAAGGAGAGAATCAACATGGCCTTATAGGGTTTATGATAATCCTGAGATAGTAGAATTTTTTTAGAGATGTGATTGGCTGGGATACTTTGAAAGACTCAGAGGATTTGAAGATGAGGTATCCATATATTTTTCTCAAATTTTAAAGAATATACAAGAACAGGAATGTGTGACCATAATAAGGGGACTAACAATTCGAATTAATGGGGCCTCCATAAACAAAGTTTCTAGTCCTCACTTAGGCATCCCTTGCGATAACAAAGAGAGGAAAGAAGCCACTAATGCCAAGAATGCATTCTTCCTCTGAAATGAGAAACCCAATGAGGATAAAAATGGCATCAAAAGGGAAAGCCTCCCTCACCCATTTCTAGAAGTAGCATATCATATCATAAAATACATTACATGTGAGGCCAGGATGAGTGTGGTATATGATTACCACTTTAGACTATTGAACTAGCTCAAGCACCTTCCAAATCACGAATCCCGCCTGAACCTAAGCACCCCTTACTTCCTCAGTCAATAATTAAAAGTGATGGGTCTAAAAGTAAAAAGAGGAAAAAAAAACTCTTAGCACATCATGGAATCATCAAGATGATAGTTTCATATTCCATTAGGAGTTTGAGGCACAAAATGTTGTGGGAATATTTCATAAAAATGGATCAATATGCATTTAAAGAGCTTCAGGAAGCTATGAATGAAGAGGAAAAGAAAAAGGGAGAAGAACCTAACAAATTCACCAGGCCCAAAAGGTCAAAACAACAAAAGAAAAAACATAAGTTAGATGAAAAATACAAGGAAGTGAATGATGGTTTGACTGATTTAGGAACCCCTTCTATCATCCCCTTGAATATCACTAGTGAAGAATGGGTACATCCCAGAAGAAGGAGGTCCAGCAGAATAAAGAGCCAAAAGAAGGAAATTCCAGTGTCAACCACTCCACTCACCATCACATCCCAAGTGGAATAGGTCAAGGACTCTCCTAATCCAGAACTTCCAAAAGAAGCAAAGGGTAAAGAACCTTAATATGAGACAATGGTGAAATAATGGAAACCATGGATGGGACATCTGCATCAGCCAACAATGTCGCATGCACTACAACATCAAACCCTTCAAACACGTTGTATTGTGAGATGTTTCCCCACTTGAATTTTGTGATTTTTTTCTAGGACAACCATATATGTGGAAGCATCATGATGTTTATGAATATAGGCCACATAGTGTCATTATTACTTTGGGAGATCAAATCTACAAGGTACCGGAGGAAGTCCCAAATATTGCAGTCTCTTTGATCTCCTCAAAGCTGTGGAAAAATGTGGTTTCTCTAACCAGGAAATTTATCCTTTGTATGGATCGATCAGAAGGTGAACAAAAGTTCACTGCAACTTCCAAAACCTTTGTATGGGGTCTCTTTTCCCAATAACAACAGGTGGATGAAATATTCAAGGAGTATAAAGACACATTCACCTCTCCTATTGGGATGCATATGCACTATCAAGTAAAGAACTCAATTGATCTTAATCTCAGTGCTCCTCTTTCTAATGGCCTTGTCTAGAGGCATTATTTTATGGAGAATGAAGAAATTAAATGCCATCTCCAAGAGCTAATTTTGAAGGGCCACATTAGACCAAGCTCCTCACCTTGCAGGAGCCCAATTGTTCTAGTACAAAAGAAGGACGAGACATGACAACTTTGTATTAATTACAAAGCCCTAAACAATATCAGAATCAAGAATCAATACCCAATTCCCCATATTGATGATATTCTCAATTTGATAAAGGGAGCCAACTTTTTCAGTAAGATTGATCTAAAGTCAGGTTACCACCAAGTGTCAATTGAGAAAACCGATGTGTGGAAGACAACCTTCAATTCCAAAGAAGGCCTCTTTGAGTGGTTGTTCATGCCTTTCATCTTGACTAATGCCCTAACCACATTCATGCAGATGATGGATGATATATTGCATCCATTCACAAAATCCTTTGTGGTTGTATATTTGGATGGCATCCTCATCTTCAATAAGACTTGGGAGGAACATTTGGAACATATTCAATAGGTATTGGGCACCTTGTGAAAACACAAGTTCTATGCCAATTTGGAGAAGAGTTCCTTAGGCATGCAAAGAATCCAATATTTGGGATACATCATGGATGAGTAGGGTGTACATGTGGATCCAACCAAGATCCAACTCATCTGTTATTGGTCGTTCGTGAAAACAATGACTGATCTATGTAGCTTATGGGGCCTTGCTAACTTCTACCAGCAGTTTGTGTTGAGTTTATCTCACATCGTTTGGGTCCTTATCCAAGTGACAAATGGTGGCATGAAAGAAAATTTTGTGTGGTCCACACCCCAATAAAAATCATTCAAGGATATGAAATCCTACCTCTTCTCAACACCAATCCTCATTCTGCCATACCTACAATGACCATTTGAGATTGAGATAGATGCTTCAAATTATGTTATCGGTACAATCCTCACTCAGCATGGGAATCTGGTAGTCTATAAAAATTAAACTCTATCTAATGTTGTTCAAAGATGGCCCACCTATGAAAATGAGATGTAATACATTGTGTAGGCATTTCGACAGTGGAAGCATTACATTCTAGGGAAGGAAATGATCATCCACACTAATCACAGGCCTTTGCAATTCATGTAGAAACAAGGAAAGTTAAAAAATGACCTCCATCAGAAGTGGTATGCGTACCTGCAACAATTTCAATTGAATATCAAGTGCACAAAGGGTAGCACCAACCATGTTGCAGATTGCCTCAGTTGACCCCCAGTGGCAATGATAACCAAAATCCTTAACTCATGTTGAAATGAGACATATGGATGGACACAATTATATAATAATGGCTCTGAATTTTCTACTTCCTATCAAACATTGAGTGTAGGAAAAATAGTTCCCAACTTTCATCTCTAGGATGGATTATTATGCCATCTAACCCATCTTTGTGTTCCTTCAAGAAAGAGTGAAAAGTTGATCTGGGAAGCTCATTACAACTGGGACGAGGGATATTTTGGTGTAGAAAAGACAGTGACAGTACTGCAGAATCATTTTTATTGGTCGAATCTTCAACAATATGTTCACAAGTACATCATATCTTGCACTTCCTATGCCATTTCCAAGCTTGCCAACAAGAAACAGGGTCTATACACCCCTCTGCCTACTCCATCTAGGCCTTGGGAGTACATATCCATGGACTACATGTCATTTCTACCTTCACCCAACATGGGAATGACTGTGTCTTCATGGTCATTGATCGATTCTATAAGATGGAAATTTTAGCACCCTACAATAAGAGTGTCACAGTCGAGGCCACCACCAAGATCTTCTTCACACATGTTTGGACTCATTTTGGGCTACCATAAAATATTATCTTTGATTGAGACAGTAGGTGAATAAGCACCTTTTGGTCCATCCTATGGTCGATGATGGACACCAAGCTGACCAAATCGACTGCCTTCCACCCATAGACTGATGGACAAACCAAGGTAGTCAACAAAATGATTGTCCATATCCTACGAATGTATAATTCCAAACATCCATGCACATGGACTGAAATCCTTCCTTATGTTCAAAATAGCTACAACATATCCCTCCATATCTATATTGTCCATATCTCTTTCAGGTGTGCTTGGGGTTCCAAACATTGGCCCCCATTGACGTAGCTCTTCCCATTACAGCCACAGAGGAAGAGTCCTCCCATGCTTAGACAAAGGATAATCTGGTAGCCAAAATTTTTGAGTTCATCCAACACATCCAAAAAAAAAATCATGATATTGTGCAAAAAGACAATTCCAAGTACAAGCAGTGCCATGATCAACATCGGGTACTGCACAAATTTCAGGTGGGAGAATTTATCAATGTTTTTTGGGCATGCCATAGTCACCTTATAGAATTTATCTAGAGTGTGATGGACACATGTGTAGTCCTCTCATAGTTGGTTTCAATGATTTATCATGCATCTACAATGGATATTGTATGCAAACGTTACGACCTCGAGAATTTTGTGTACCAACTTACCCCATCGGGGCCCACATGTCTTTTGGCGCTTCATCTCCTAGGGTTAGTGTGTGTTTAGGGTTTTTTAATTTATGATTTATGTTAAAAAAATCCTTTGAAGCCTCATTTTAACCAGTTTCTTGCAAATGAGAATATCTGACACATCTCTTCTCGGAGATAAGCTACCATCATTCTAGCTAGCTTGTGTGATTTTTCATTTTACAGTGTTTTTTATTTCAGACAATCATTAATAGAATCTAAGATTTATTGTATTAATTTGTTCCTTTCCATATCTATATATAAAAGATTTTAATTTCACTAATGCTAATAAAGAATTTTCTTAAATAAAACTCAACTCACTAATAAAATCACTTTACTTTAATTAAACAAAAGTATCAAGGAGAGAAGTATTTGGATGATTTTCACATGCTAGACACGAGCCAATGTGAAAGTACCTATTTGATTCTACATACATCAACACTCCCTCTTATAAAGGAAGCTACTTCTACCACCTGGATGTGGCTCTATCTTTTATACCATATTTTCTACCATGTCTCCTCTCCAATCCATTTTATTTGTTTCTTCCTTTGAAATAGAAGTTATCTCTACAATATTTCTAGGACCCATATTCAAATACTTTCCTATTATCATGATCTTATAAGCCTCTTACTTCTAATAATTCTGCATGGGAATCTCTTATCATGAATCCTTTTTGATAACTTGGAAGGTTTCTCCTTCCCACCTGAACTTGAAGGTTTAATCCCTCTAAGCTAATCAAACTTTGAATCTACCTGCTCTTTGTTCTATGCCACTCTATTTCTTTCCATGTCTTGCATAGGCTGGCCCTTTATCCTATATAAGTTTCTCTTTCTAACTCCAAAAATAGGTTCTTTATCTGAGATAGATCCTATGGGATTGATAAGTGTCTATCCATCCTAGAAAACTATGTCAAATCCATTCTTCTCAATCGTTGATACTAAGAGCACACTCCTAATAAATTTTGGCACCCATAACACATACATCACTCTCAACATGCCTCCCAACTCCATTTGGAATGGTATTGTTATATATCACTTTACTGGATGCTTGGTCCACATACCATGTTCCACATGCACATGTGAGTTTGACACTATGAAGATCTCAAACAATTTCCATGCTCTCGTCATATGACATGTGGCTCCACTATCTAATATCCATGCACCAACTAATATGGTTCCCAAGGAAGTCTTGGAAACAAGTAAGAACTATGTTTTTTCAAAATTCTTGGAAAACTCATCCATTTGATTCTTTGTCAATACAACTACATCTAGTTTCCTCCCATTTCCACCATTTTGCTTGTTTGGATATTGTCCTACATAATTCCCAAACTTGTGACATGACAAACACTTGAATTTTCTCATGTATTTATTCTTATCATATTGAGAGGTATAGTATCCACTGACAATATTCTTGAACTTTCCCTTATTTTCCTGGTCAAAAAGAGAAAGGTTTTCATCATCATTTTTGTGTTGACCTCCATTTGGTTATTCATATCGAAATTCTTCCTAAACAAAGTCATCACACAACCTCATCAAATCAGGGAGGTTCTCATGTGCCACAATATATTTTTTGAACAATGTTTGTTTATTCATGAACCTTTTTAGTGTTGGCCTCACCAGTTATGAATTAGTCATAGTCCCCCTAACTACATCCAGTTCATATTGAACCTATCGGATCTGGCTGAGATAAGTTGTCACCATGTTTTATCATGTCATCTTTGTGTCTTTGAGCTTCTCTCTTAGCACTATTTTTTATTCTCATTCTTACCTTGAAATAAACCCTTTAGAGCCTCCCACATATCCCTGGAAGTTGTCTTTCTTGATAAATAATGGATCAAATGATCCTTCACTCCATCTATAATTATCCACCTCGATTTCACATCCTTCTGATTATGGATCACCAATTCTTCTGCATCTATTGGAGGAGTGATATGAGTATTAGAAAATTCCCATATCATGTTCTCCATAAAAACCAACATGATTCTCTCCTTCCAACTAATGTAGTTGCAAGCCCCATCCAACCTATCCTTGAATTGCAATCTAGTTGTCATCTCTAGAATTTGATACAATAACCTTCCACTGAAACTGCCCCTGTACTGTCTTGTACGATATCTTCCCATGATATCTTCACAAACAACACAGTTTTACATTAATACTTGTGTTGTTCCACACAACCTGTAACTGAATACATACACTATCCTCAACGAATGATCTGACTACAGTACGGTTATTTCCATGAAATATTTCCTTCAATTTCTTATTGTTGGTTATCGATCTCATAATATATCCTTTCATATATGATAAATCTACTACAAAATACTATTATCGATCCTTCAAACACCCACCGCGACACTCCTGATCCAACAAATATATCGTTGTGCAACCTAAGATTGGCTCCCTCTTAGAGAAACTTCTCTAATACCATGATGAAATTTCGTTTAACCCAACACCTGAAATTTAATTCCAAATAAATCATTTATTTAATAAAAGAACAATTGATACTCATTTGGCCTAGATATTCAAATGGAATTCCTTCTCCACCTATCCAATATCTTTGAATCACATTCCTCTATGATCCAACTCTCTCTGCATCAACACTTGGATTAAATTCTCTTCACTCAATCAATGAGATCTCCTCATTCATACATTGTATCATGTGTAATAAAAGGTCTTTCTTTTCTTCTACACTACCGAATGACTCCTCTCTAGCAAAATTCCTTCTTTTCTATATCTATGTGAAAAGTGTCTTCTCCTTTACCCGAGCCTTTCTTTAATAAGATTGAGTTATGACCTAACCCTAATCTCCAAACTAATTAACGGTTGAGAATACTTCTCACCTCACTTGATATCAATGACTATTATTTAATTTACTAATGATAATTAAATCATTTTCTTAAATAAAACTCAACCCACTAATAGAAGAACTTTACTTTAGATAAAGTAAAGTCTCAAGGATAGAAGACTTTGGACAATTTCCACATGCTATACACAAGTCAATGTGGAAGTACCTGTCTGATGCTACATACACCAACATCATCTGTAGTTGATCCAACAAATGGCCTATGGTTGAGGGTGTGGCATATTTTTTAGGTTCAACCTTTTCATGACCTCTATTGAGATTAGGTTCTTTTAGTTACCATTGTCAACAACGAAATCGAGTGGGTTCCCCTTCACCCTCATCTGTGAGTGGAAGAGGTTATCTCGTTCTTCAATGTACTCTAGTTCCTATGGCTATACCTTTGTGGTAGTGATGGTGACATTGGGTTCTATGTCAATGATCCATTTTCCTTTATCTAGTTTTGAATTAGAGTGTGATTCAACATATGACTCTAAATATTTCATCTCAACCAACAATGATTGTTTGGAGAAACATTCATCATTGTTTTGCCAATAGATTCTGTGGAACTCACAACACTTTTCAGTGTCCTTATTCAATTTCTCGTTACCTTTCTATGCTTGTGTCTTGGACTAGTTTTCCTAGGATTGGTCATCCTTTCTATGTACTTTACTCTAGGATTTAGGTCCTCCTTTATTATTCTTATACTAAAATGGGTTTGCATAATTGAAATCCTACTTATTCTTTTTCTTGAAATTTTGCTCGATCTTGAAAACATATCAGTAAGTGGATCCTAGTGATGAAATTTGTAATAACTCTGTATTTGTTTTTGTAATACCCCTAGGTTAAACCAAAACCGAGATGTAATTACATATGCACACATAGGTTGGTGAGCCAAAAAATTCTTGGGCCGGTGAGAATTTTTTGCATGATGTAATTTCACTATATTTTTAATGAAAAACATCATTGTTGCAGACCATCCTAGCAAAAAAGAGTTTGGGGGGATAAAATCCACTAGATGGGAAAAGGGGGATAAGGGTATAGGAAGTGAGGTAATCCATGGGGCTTAAACCAAGGATATATTAATAAAATATTTCTAACAAAGAAAAAATACATGAACATGATTTTGTCCTAAGTCTTTAGAAAGGGGACCAAATCACCAAGTGGTTCAAAAGGAGGTTTGCGGAAATGAAAAGTGGCACTTCATGGGAATGAAAATAAAATAACAAACCATAATGCATTTTGGGGGATTCCATTCATTCATTTTTTGGAAATATGTTGTTCTACTCTCCACCATCCATACCATCCTTTGCTACTATTGTACAAACTCTCTTCCTTCACCATTCTTGCTTGAGGACGCTTGAAGCGGGTGTTGCTGGGAAGTAAACTCAAGAAGTGGTTTGTTAGCCCCATGTGCATTTCTCTATATGTGAGAGAAGCATTTTTGAAGAAGTGGGTTGTCAGGCCCATGGAATTCTCTCCAGGTGAGAGAAATGTCAATAATTTGATTCCCAAGGTGCCAAAATCCATCTACAAGGATCTAAGAAATCATTTTTTTCCTATTGCTAAAGCCCTAGAAGGGAAGTGGGGAAACCAAAGGAATGTTGAGTGGAGAAGGGGCACACTTCCCAGGGTTGGACAGGCATGTGGGGAATGAAAGACTGTAGGTTGGTTGTTAAACTTAGCACCTGAACTAGAATATTGTTGCTACTAAGAGACCTTATCTAGATATGACATTCTTTCCCAAGTGGAGTTTAATCCCAAGCTCAGGGTGACCTGCTATCACTTTTGTGGGAAGCATATTCTAAGGCTAGGAGGAAATTTAGAGGTTTGCATGCAATTTGTGGCTTTATTACATAGATAAGTGTGTATCATGCATTTTTCTTAATAACTGTATGTATAACTATGTATTCATATGTTAGATACTTAATGTGCAATTTTCATGTACTTATAACATGGGTATTGTTGTGTTAAATTATACTCAAAATATATGTTGTTAAACTAGTACAGGAACTGTAATTATATATTTCTTGTTATGGGTTTTTACTATCATAATAATCCTTGAACATTTTGGTTGTTATACTACCATCAATGTATATTCTCTATTATGTTTACAAAGAAATCATAATTGTGTGTTTTTATATGGTTTCACTAGCTTATACATGTTTATTTATATGGAGATTGCTAGTACTTTTCCTATCTCTGCTCATATGCAAAGTGTTTCCTTTAATTCCATGACAATATAGTGGAAATATGGAATTTCAAGGCTGAAATTGCCTCTCTGCCATTATGAATATCTTGTGGAATGCAAATTCCCCTAGTGAGTGATGAGGAGTAAATATATTATAGTCTTAGACTAATAGTTAAGGGTAAATTTTAATAGAACCTAGAAAAATCGATTAAGTCCATAATCAAACTGTTGAAACTTACAAAATTTTGTGCTTTTCTCAGATGAATCACAATCATCGATATGGTATGGATATTTTATCATGCCCATTGATCAGAGTCCCTCATGCTTGATAGCTTGAAAAGGATTTAGGTCAATCACCACCATTGGATACATTGGAGAATAATCAGAGAGATCATGCTCATTGATCATTGAAAGGGCCATCAGAGCCTCTGGTTGGAGTATCCCCAAAGCCTAAGAGAAGATCCACTTCAATGGAAGGGTTTCGAGGATCAATCAAAACTATTAGATCAATTAGGATGAGATTTGAATGATGTAATTCGTTGATCATGGTGGGGTCATCGTATTAGTATTGGATAAGGTACTTTGGAGGGAAGGCTCCAAGGAGAAATCCAAACCTTTGATTGGAGAACAGTTGGGATGTAATATTGATCGTCGATCGACACATAAAACCCTTATACTTGATCGAGATGAAGGTTGATGTGATGCTCACGTCACAATGACGGAAGAGGCCTACATGTACATTGAGGACACATGGCAACTTGTGTTTGGTAGAGGTAGCAGGGGTGGGTCCCTGTCGAGTCCAAGCCAAGGTAAAGGGGATTTAATCTTGGTTGTTGATAAGATTTGGAGATATATGATCCTGACCATTGGTTGGAGTGTGTTTCCATTAGAGCATTCCGGGGAAAGGATGTTGGAGAACTTCGATGGGAGGACTTCAAGGAGAATTCCTGACCCTCCATCGGAGACCAACTTAAATTAGTTATGGCCATATATTTTGGTGGGTCTTTTAGGAAGAGGATAGGAGGAAGGTGACATCATAATAACAAAAATGAAATCACCCTACCAATGGGTAGAGAACAGGTTTCATCACCTGGAGGGATGTGCCAAATTCTCAGTGATGATATTTATGCCACGTCATCCCATGTAGAGATTCCACATTTTAGGTGGAAACTATGAAACGTGGAAATATGTTTAGCACTCAGGGGATGAAAGGTGATGTGGCATGTGTGCCATGTGTCAATCTAGGTGGTAGAGTTGGGAAGGGACACATGTCTTGGATGCCAAATCATATGCCACATAGGATATTTTTTAAGTGAGGCTAAGGAGGAGTGACATCAGGATGATGAGGGGATGCCAACGTTCATATAGTAGGACATGTGGCAACCCATAAATCGTATATCTTGTCAATGTCATTCCTCAAGATAGGTGGCTAAATCCTATCCTTCATATTATCGGTGATAGATCTCAGTTGTCCATTGGAGGAGGATGGTCGGAGTGGATTGAAATTGCAAAAGATGGATTACTCTGCTAGTAGTACTATGAGGAATGATCAAGGTTGTCGATTGGAGGGGGACCACGAGGCACAACACCTATAAATATATTTTGGGATCCACCGGATTGAATGTGAAGATGTTTGGAAAGGTTCTTAAACCGCATGCAAAATCAGAATCCAACAACAATCGTAGCCATAGATATTTTGATTCCCAGGACCTTCTTATTTGTTGGGGTGTTGTTGTCAGAACTTGCTATCAGACCTAGTTGTTGGAGTGCGCAGAGTATTCTAAAGTGGAAATTCTCCAATAGGGGGCTTCCAATAGCAAGGAATAAGTGGTTTGGAAGTCCGATATGCATGGTTTCGATGAACGATGTGGAAACTTCCACATCAGCTGCCACATGTGTACTATGTCAGTGCCACAATAGGTGGTACACATGGCAGAAATCCACGTGGTTTCCATGTGGCATTGAGGTGGACTTGTGGAAAGATAAATGAAACTTCGGAGGGTTGTAACTCTTGATCCAAATCTTAGAATTGAGCATAGTTATAGTCATTAGAAATCTCTCAACGAGAAAAATCATTTGATGAAGTTTAATTTGAGAAAAGAAGTGGTTGGAAAAATAAATAAAAAATTCACCCCATTATCCTAAATGGTACCTAGGGGATCGAGTGACATTACAAAGTGGTATTATAGCTTTGGTTTCAACACTAGGCCTAGATGGGCCAAATATCAGTTATAGGATTGATGTATTAATGCTAAAATGAGTTTAGTAGTTACAAATTTCTAATTATTTTTGTTTAAAAAATATTACCACTTGCATAGATTTTGCAGAATTAAGAGTATATATCCAAAATCAGAGACCAAAAGTAATGACATAAATGGAAGATACTTAGAGGATTTACAACCATGAGGATAAATTCATGGGCCAGTGGATCTTTGAGAAACGAAGAGGATGGAAAAATAAAAAATAAAATCACCCCATCATCCTAAATGGTACCTAGGGGATCAAGTGACGTTACAAAGTGGTATTATAGCTTTGGTTTCAACACTAGTCCTAGATGGACCAAATATCAGTTATAGGATTTATGTATTAATGCTAAAATGAGTTTAGTAGTTATAAATTTCTAATTATTTTTGTTTAACAAATATTATTGCCTGCATAGAGTTTGCATAATTAAGAGTATATATCCCAAATCAGAGACCAAAAGTAATGACATACATGAAAGATACTTAGAGGATTTACAACCATGAGGAGGAATTCATGGGCTAGTGGATCAACATGGGTAATGAAATAACTGGATCCAATGGACGTGATGAAGGTAAAGAGGGAAGCATAAACTTGGTGGAAACTATCAAGAATTTGCAAAAATGTGTCTGAAGTTATAAAGAAGATAATGAGAGGCTTAGGAAAGCCAAGGAACAACATGATGATTTCAACATCAAGTTGTTACGAATCCTAGACATAATAGAGAGGAAATTGGATAAGGAGTCAGATTCTAGCAAGGAAAAGGGGCATAATTCCTATGACAAAAGAAGTTAGTCAAGGAGTGATGATAGACACCATCTGCACTTGCCTAAAAATTAAGCTAGGAGGGAATCTTGTAGCACAATCTCATCCCATGTAAAGAAGCATAAGAAGAAAATATTAAGCCTCCTATATTTGATGGTGATCACAAGAAGGATGAGGATGCAAAGACTTGGTTGATGGGTATGAGAAAACATTTCAGCTGCATAATTATTCCTCTCAGGAAAAAGGGAGAATAACAATTTACCAGCTTAAAGGAAAAACATCAATGTGGTGGTATTAGTTTGTACAAGTGAAACACATTGATGAAAACAAGGTTACTTGGAGGGAGTTCAAGAGATATTTTGAAAAGAAATATTTAACCAAACAATACTATGATAGGTGTTAAGCCCTAATATTGGCTCATTACCCCTTAATTGGGGCATATTAGATTAGTAATGCTATTTTATTTATGTTGGCTTTAGGCCATTAGTTGTAATTTAGATTAGTAATGTTATTTTAATTATGTCGGCTTTAGGCCATTATTTGTAATTATAACTCCTAGTCTCCCATATATACCAAGGAGACATTTTCATTTTGAATCATCTCGTACTTGAACATTTAAGTGGGGTAAAAGGAGGTTGCCCCCTCGAAGAGGCTTATTATCTGAAATTATCTCTTTTTCAAGGCGTTGAGTACTTTTCCTGAGGCTTTTATATGCTATATTGATGTTTGGTTCTTAACATATGGTATCAGAGCTCAAGGTCTTGGGGTTTCGCTGCTACATCTGAGACACCGTGGAATTTTTTCTATAACGTTTTTTATACAATGTTTCAGAAGGAACGTCTTGGAGGTTATTTATAAGATGGATCAAGGTACGTTGGGTTAAAAATTCAGCTCCTGAGGCCTTATAATTTTGGAGATATAGCCTATACAAGATAGGGTTTTGGAATCATCCTGAAAGGAGTCATTGCTGAATTTTTGCTATAAAAACGTTTATGTAACGTTTTAGACCCTGAACTCTGGAGGCCATTTACAGAAATTAGTATTTTATCTTTGGTAAAACTTTCAGCTTTTGGGTCATCTTAAATTTGTAGATACACCCTGTGTAAGATAGGGTATCTGACTAGCCCTATTGACTAGTCTCAATAAGGTGTTCCAGGTAAAACAATCATAACTTCTTCCTAGAGTATCCAAATTGTGTGGGACTGGTTTCATTGGATTTTGGACAGACTTTAGTATTTTGGGTATGAATTTCAGAATTTTATATCAATTATTTTGTGTGGGGCATACTATAGAAGTGAGCTCTCCTGGAAAGGCCAAAAATCGGCAAGTTGTGGGAAAGTTACTGTAAATTCCACTTGGCACATCCAATTTTGATCAGACCTGTGGCATTGCAAAGAAGAAATATCAGAGAAATACATAAGAGAAGTTTTCATACCCAGAAGGGAAAAAAATTGGGAGATACAACAGAAGAAATATTGTCTAGCAGAACCACCTCAAAATCAAGGTTCAAAAGTGATACTTGGCCAACATGCCACCCAAAAAGGGAACTTCTACACCAAATAAGCCTCCA
>ML782428.1:459684-475504 GCA_009831015.1 Picea engelmannii
GGAGGGGCATGTTAAGCCCTAATATTGGCTCATTACCCCTTAATTGGGGCATATTAGATTAGTAATGCTATTTTATTTATGTCAGCTTTAGGCCATTAGTTGTAATTTAGATTAGTAATGTTATTTTAATTATGTCAGCTTTAGTCCATTACTTTTAATTATACCTCCTAGCCTCCTATATATACCAAGGAGACATTTTCATTTTGAATCATCTCGTACTTGAACATTTAAGTGGGGTAAAAGGAGGTTGCCCCCTCGAAGAGGCTTATTATCTGAAATTATCTCTTTTTCAAGGCGTTGAGTACTTTTCCTGAGGTTTTTTTATGCTATATTGATGTTTGATTCTTAACAATAGGAAAATGAAAGAGTTATTTGAACTCAAACTTGGAAGAATGACCATTGATGAGTATGAAACAAGATTTTTAGAGTTGTTGAAATATGTGCCTTTTATCAAGGATGAATAAGTGAAGATGCAAAGGTACCTAAGTGGGATTTTATCATTTATCGACGATAAGATACAATAGGATGATCCGAAGACACTGGAAGATACTATAAGGATAGATACATTTCTCTATGATAAGAATAGAGGAAGACCCAATTTCCAAAAGAATTGGGAGGAAAAGAAGGAAATAAAGATGGAATATAGGAAAAAGGGAAGCAAACCATCATTTTTTAGAAATAACACTCAAGGAAAAATAGTTTTCAAGGATCCCAAGATGACTGAAACCATGGTACAAAGACCAAGGAATCAACCAATGAAGTGTTGGGATTGTAATGTAGGCCACATGTGTCGATATTTTCCTCATAGATCTTAAAAAGGGAGGCATATTCAAAATGTACAAAAAGATGAAACAGTGGAAGACATGGGAAGAAATGCACCCAGAATTTATGCAACCATAAACAACAAGCAGAGCTAGTTTTAGTCTCACATGATTCAAGTAGAAGCTAGAGATAGGAGATAAAAGGAAAATTAATGAAATGTGTAGGGCATGTTCAGTGAACATGAATGGGTTGGATACCAAATCAGACCTAAACATCATACCCTTGGGTTCTTATGACTGCCTCATTAGTATGGATTTGATGGATAAGAACCATGTTATCTTGGATTGTTACAATAAATCCTTTACCTACTTGGATGAGGAAGAAAACTTGAGAACAATATAGGGTATTCCAAGAGTTGTAACTATGAAAGAAGTTTTAGCCCTATAGCTGAAGAAAAGTTTTAGAAAAGGATGTCAAACATTCGTAGCACGTGTGCAGGAATAACCTAAGGAAAATGTGACAAACATTGAGGACTATGAAGTCCTAAAATAATTTGAATATGTGTTTGAATAAATTCCCAGGTTACCACCCAAACGAGATATTGATTTTCAATTAATTTAATACATAGAGAAGATGAGCATACCAGAGTTGAAGGAGCTACAAATGAATCTTAAATAAATTCTGAAGAAAGGGTATATACACCCAAGTGTGTCACCTTTGAGTGCACCAGTGATGTTTGTGAAGAAGAAGGATGGTACCTTGAGTCTTTTTGTTGATTTCAGACAATTAGATAAAATAAACGTAAAGAAAAAATATCATTTTCCAAGAATAGATGACCGCTTTGATCAATTGAAGAATGAAAAGGTATTTTCCAAGATATATATCAGATATAGATATCATCAAGTGAGAATTAAAGAAGAGGATATTAGTAAGACTTCCTTTATAACAAGGTATAGCCACTACGAGTTCACAGTGGTTCCATTTGGATTGTCAAATGCGCCAATTGTTTTCATGTGTTTAATGAATGGTGTATTCAGAGAATAATTGGATAAGTTGGTCATTGTCTTTCTGGATGAAATTCTTCTCTATTCCAAATTTGAAGAAGAGCATGAACAAAATTTGAGGATGGTGGTTCAAGAATTGAGAGAGCATCAACTTTATGCCAAGTTGAGGAAGTGCTCATTTTTCCATAAGCGGATTCATTGGGCCATATAATTTCAGAGGAAGGGATAGCAGTAGATATGGAAAATATAAGATCCATTGAAGGATGGCCAACACCAAGAAATGTTTGTGAAGTAAGGTATTTCATGGGAATTGTGGGTTACTATAGGAGTTTCATTGAAGGGTTTTCTAGAATTTCACACAAAATAACATCTCTACAGAAGGAAGGTGTGAAATTTGAATGGACACTTGAGTGTGAAAGAATCTTTCAACATCTGAAAATCTTGATGACAAGTGCACCTATTCTAAAAATTGTTGATCCTAATGAATATTTTATTGTTTGCATCAATGCATGCAAAGAAGGGCTTGGTGGAGTCCTTAGTCAAAATGGTCATGTGGTGTGTTATGAATCAACAAAGCTAAATGAACATGAGTGATTGTATACCACTCAAGATATGTAGATGCAAATTGTTGTTAATGCTTTGAAAATGTGGAGGCACTACTTTATGGGTAGAAATTTTGAGTTGAGAATAGATCTAATCATTCTGAAATATTTATTCGGACATCCAACCTTGAATTCCAGGAAAGGAAGATGGTGATAATTCTTTAGCGAATATGACTTTGATATTAAGCACATCAAAGGTAAAGAGAACAAGGTGGTGGATGCACTCAATAGAAGAGTACATGAAATGCATGATATAACCATTAGCATGTGAAAATATGATTTGGAAAATAAAATTTTAGAGGCTGCAAAATCAGATCAAATGTATTTAGAGTTAAAAATAAAATTACAAGAAAAAATGCAGCAAAAAATGGAGAATCATAAGCTGAGGGAGGATGAAACCCTCATGTTCAAGGGAATAGTTTATGTGTCAGATGATTAGGAGTTGGAAAAATTGGTATTATTAGAAATGCATAAAGTGAATTATGTTGGGCACCCAAGATACCAAAATACTATTACAACAATTAAGAAGCAATACTATTGGCCAGGTATGAAAAAGGAGGTTGCAGATTTCATTGCTAGGTGTATTGAATGTCAAAATACCAAGGCTGAGAAAAAACACCCAGCTGGTTTGTTACATCCTTTACCCATTCTTGAATGGAAATGGGAAGTAGTAACCATGGAAGTCATTACTAGTCCCCCTAGGACTGCCAAACAACATGATTCTATTATGGTATTTGTGGAAAAGCTTACTAACTCTGTCCATTTTATTCCTTTTAAGTTAAATCACAAGGAAACCAACATTGTTGATATCTAATTGAAGGAATTAAGAAGACTTCACGGTATACAAAAGGCGATTGTGTATAAAAGAGATCCCAAGTTCACATGAAATTTTTGGAAGGGGCTATTCAAAGGACTTGGGACAGATTTAAACTTAAACACAACCTATCACCCTGAGTTAGATGGGAAAATAGATATTCAATGAGGTAATAGAGGAAATGCTAAGAATGCATGCCATGGAAAAATCCTCCAAATGGGAGGATTATTTACACCTGGTTGAGTTTTCTTATAAAAATGGTTACCAAGAATCTATAAAGATGATTCCATTTCAGGCACTTTACATAAGAAAATGAAACACACCAATAAGTTGGGACAATCCAACTAATGGGATAGTAGTTGGGCCATACTTACTCAGGGATATGAAGGATCAAATAGTGAATATAAAACAAAACTTGAAGGCTTCCCAAGACAGGCATAAAAGTTATGTTGATAAACATAGAACTACCAGAGAATTTGTAGTGGGTGTTCATGTATTTTTTGAAGTAAAAGCAAGGTGAAGCTTTCTAAGGTTGGGAAAGTGATCAAAACTAGAAGCATGGTACTATGGGTCATTCAAAGTTTAGGAAAGGATTGGTCCTATATCTTATATGCTTGCATTATCCACATCCATGCATATTCATAATGTTTCTCATGTATCCTTACTCAAAAAGTATGTACCTGATACTAATCATGTCATTGATTGGAATGTGATTCAGGTAGAGCCAGAGGGAGAATTCCAAGTACAAAAAGTATGCATTTTGGACCGTAAAATCAAGCAAATCTAGAGTCGAGTCATAAATTTGGTAAAGGTACAATAGATTTGGTACGATCCCGAAGAAGCAACTTGGGAACATGATGATGCTATGTGGGCAAAGTATCGACATATTTTTGTAAACTTTTGAAATTATTTTATTGTAAATGTATATATATGTATATAAGACACTGAGGATAGTGCATAAATAAGGAGGAGGTGAATGTAATACCCCTAGGTTGACTCCAAATTAGATGTAATTACAGATGTGCACATAGGATGGTGAGCTAGAAACTTCTTGGGCCATTGAGCCTATTTTTTATTATGTAATTTCACTATATTTTTAATGAAAAACATCATTATTTCATACCATCCTGACAAAAAATCATTTGGGGGGGTAAACTGCACTAGATGGGAAAATGAGGCTAAGGGTCTAGGAAGTCAGCTAAGCCATGGGGCTTAAACCAAGGATATATTAATAAAATATTTATAGCAAAGGAAAAATGAATGAATTTGATTTTTTCCTAAGTCTTTATAAAGAGGAATGAATCACCAAGTGGTTCACAAGGAGGTTTGGGGAAGTGACAAGTGGCACTTCATGAACATGCAAATAAAACAAAAAAACATAGTACATTTTGGGGAATTCCATTCACTCATTTTTTGGAACTATGTTATTCTTATCTCCACCATCCATACCATCCTTTAATGTTATTGTACGCACTCACTGCCTTCAAAATTATTTCTTGAGGATGCTTTAATAAGGTGTTGTTGGTGAGTAAACTGAAGAAGCGAGTTTTTAGGCTTGTGTGCATATCTCTCCAGGTGAGAGAAGCACTATTGAAGAAGCGGGTGTTAGGCTCGTGGAATTCTCTCCAAGTGAGAGAACTGTTAGGAATTTGATTCCAAAGGTGACAAGCTATAACTACAGGGATATGAGAATTCATGCATGACCTGTTGTTGAAGCCCTGGAAGGGAAATGGGGAATATGAAGGACTATCGAGCAGAGAAGGGACACACTTCCTAAGGTGGGAAAATCATGTGGGGAATGAGAGACTATAGGTTGGTTGTCAAACTTAGCACCTAAACTACAATATTGTTGTTGTTGAGATACCTTACCTGGATAGGATATCCTTTCCGAAGTGGATTTTAAGCCCCAGCTCAAGAGTGGCCTGCTATCAATTTTGTGGGAAATAGAGTGTAAGCTTGGGAGGAAAGTCAGAGGTGTGTATGGAATTTGTGTGTTAATTACAAAGATAAGTGTTTATCATGCATTTGTATTAATTATTGTATGTATACATATGTATTCCTATTTTGGATCCTTACTGTGCAATGTTCATGTACTTATACCATGGGTATTATTGTATTAAATTATACTCATAGTATATTCTATTAAACTTGTAAGGGAACAGTAATTATATATTTCCTATTATGGTCTTTTACTGTGATAATTATCCTTGAGCATTTTGGTTGTTAGATTACCATCACTGTATATTTGTTGTTATATTTACACATAAATCATAATTGTGTGTTTCTATATGGTTTCACTTTCTTATACATGTATATTTATATGGGCATTATTAGTACTTTTCCTATCTTTGCTCACATGCATATTTTTTCCTTTAATTCCATGTCAAAGGAGTGGAAATATAGTAGTTCAGGGATAGAAATGCCTCTGTGCCATTATGAAAAACTTGTGGAATGAAAATTCCCCAAGTCAACGATGAAGAGTAAATAAAATAGAGTTCTAGACTGACAGTTAAGGGTATATTATAATAGAACCTCAAAAAATCGATTAAGTCTAGAATCAGAATGTTGAAACTTAAGGAATTTTATGTTTTTCATAGATAAATCACAACCATCGATTTAGAATGGAGATTCGATCCTAGATATTTATTGGATTCCCTCGTGCTTGAGGGCTTGCAAAGGATCCAGGTCATTCACTATCATTGGATCCATCGGAGAATACTCGAAGATATCGTGCCCATTGATCATTGAAAGGGTCATCATATTTTTTGGTCGTAGTAGCCCCAGAGACCAAGAGTAGATCCACTCTGATTGAAGGGTTTTGAGGATCAATCATAACCATTAGATCAATCGAGATGGGAATTTAATAATCTAAGTCATTGATTGTAGTGGCGTGATCAAAGTAGTTTTGGATAAGTTACTTCGATGGGAAGGATCCGAGGAGCAATCCCAACCATTGATCACAGAATAGTTGAGCTATAATCTTGGTTGTTGATCTACACAAAAAACCCTTAGTCATGATCGATAGGAAGGGTGATTTCATGCTGACAGAAGAATCCTATGTGTATAAGGAGGACATGTGGAAACTTGTGGCCTCTCGGGGTAGCAGGGTGAGGTCCCTATCAAGTCTAAGCCATGGTAAAGGGGATTTAATCGTGGTCATTGATTGGAATTGGAGTTATATGATCCTGATTGTTAGTTAGGGCATGTCATCATCAAATCATTTCAGGAAAATGATGTTGGAGAAATCTAATGGGAGGACTCTAAGGAGAAATCATGACCATTTATCGAAGATTAGATGAAATTAGATCTAGACGAATATCTTGGTGGGTCCTTCAGGATGAGGTTGGGAGGAAGGTGATGTCATACTTACAATAATGACACTACCCTACCAATGCACAAAGAATGGGTTTCAACACTTAAATGGACATGCCAAGTGCCCAATGATGATATGTACATCATTTCATCCCATGTGGAGAGTCCATGTGTGAGGTGGAAACTATGACACATGATAAGATGTTTATCACTCAGGGGATGAAGGTGGCATTGCATGTGTGCCACGTGTCAAGTGAGGTGGTATATTTGGGAAGGGGCATGTGTCTTGAATGCCACGTAGGATATTTTTTAAGAAAGGCTAAGGGGGAGAGACATCAATATGATGAGGGGATGCTAGAGTGTCCATAGAAGGACACGTGGAAACCCATAAATCGTAAACCCTATCGATGTCATTCCTCGAGAAAGGTGGCTAAATACTAGCCTTCAAATTTTCAATGATATATCTCATCCATCTATCAGAGGAGGATGGTCATAGTGGATTGTGATTGTAGAAGAGGGAGTAATATGATAGTAGTTCTCCAAGGAATGATCAGGGTCTTCGATTAGAGAGGGACCATGAGGCACAATAGTTTTCTATTTGGCATGGGCTCCACCTACTTGAATGTGAATATGTTTGTAAAGGTTGTTAAACTACATGCAAACTTAGACTCTGGAAACAATCCTAGCTATAGATTTTCAGATTTCTAGTACCTTCTAATCCATCGAGGTGTTTCTATCAAACGCAACTATCAAAGTGCGCAGATTAGTCCAAAGTGGAAATACTCCGATGGGGGGGTTCCAATAGAAAGGAAGAAGTGGTTTTGAATTCTAATAAGTGTGGGTCTGATGAGTGATGTGGTAGTTTCCACATCAGCAACCATGTCTGTGCTACATCAATTC
Source organism: Picea engelmannii (assembly GCA_009831015.1). Taxonomy (NCBI): domain Eukaryota; kingdom Viridiplantae; phylum Streptophyta; class Pinopsida; order Pinales; family Pinaceae; genus Picea; species Picea engelmannii. The sequence continues at coordinate 467,079 of ML782428.1, forward strand.
CATGACAAGTGGTACATGTGGCAAAAATCCACATGGTTTCCACATCGCATTGAGGTGGACTTGTTGAAAGATAACCAAAACTTCAGAGGCCTATAACTCTTGACCCAAATCTTGAAATTGAGCATAGTTACAGTCGTTAGAAATATCTCGATGAGAAAAATCAGTCTATCAAGTTTAATTTGAGAAACAAAGTTGTTGGCAAAATAAAATAAAAATCACCCCATTAGACTAAATGGTACCTAGGGGATTAGGTGACATGATAGTTTGGATGTACCTATCTAGGCCATTGTGGTACTTCGGAACCATGTTCCACTTAGAGTTTTTAATACCCAACTTTGTGTGCAAGGTATGGAAGATGTTGTTGTATTGTGACACCGTTTAGTCTCTCTCTTGACCTAGAGTTTTCTATCTCATGTACTGGTCATCATAGTTTCCAACATGGTAGTATTGATCCATGAGGGAATCAACAAAATCCTCCCAAGTGGTTTTTGGACAAAAAATTGTAGACTCCTCTCTGGCATATTTGTCACAGTACGTCTCCCACCAATCTTTAGCCTGGGGAAGGGCTTTAAGGAGCACAAAGGTGATATTTCAATGTTGGAAATTTTTTGGACAAAGAAATAACCCTCTAGAAAACTTAACGATTTTTCCAAAGTGTCAGTGTCTATATGGCCTTCAAATAAAGGAATATCAAAATGAACTTGAACCTTAAAAATAATCACACCTCTGAAGTTATTGTTGGTTGAAGGTGTGTCCATTGTTGTAGGAAATCGTTGAAGGATATGGGAGAAATTATCCATCATCTTGTTCCTCTATTGCACGAGGGATTCCTTAAGGATTAGTTTGATAGGATATCCTACTTTGTTGTCTCTCTTTTATTTTTCCATGGGAGTCTTCTTGGGCCAGAGGGATTTTTCTTCCCCAATCTCAACCAGTTCAAGGCCCAACTCTTGATATCCTGACCACGTCAGGGACATGCATAGATAAACAATAAAGAGTAGATTTCTCTTATACCATTGATCTGGATTATATTGATAATGACATGATGGCAGAGATAAACCAAGGAAACACATAGAGATATTGCAAGTAACACAATAATACAATTAAACTCATATTCTATTAATGACTGTTTGGAATACAAAATACTGTAAAATGCAAAGCACACAAGCTAGATAGAATGGTGTTGGTATCTTATCCTTGAAGAAAGAGATGTGTCAGTTGTGCTCATTCATAAGAAGTTGATTAAAAAGATTCTGAAAAAGGCCTTTTGAGATAAAGCATCAATGTGAAAACCCTAAACATCCAAAACCCTAACCTTGGAAGATGAAACACCAAAAGGTTGGAACTCAATGTGGTTACTTAATACATCAACTTCCGAAGTGTTGGTTGTGGAGCCTAATTATCTTCCTGATTTAGAGGTCTTTGTTTTCAATCATGTTTATGCCACATGAATATTGTACACCCCAAAATATTGTACACTCCATACAAGGGGGTTGTAGGGGGGCTTTCTCTCCCTACAAGGTTTAGGGGAAAGCGAGCCCCCAGTGGGGTTCAGGGGCAAGCAAGCCCCCGGTGGGGTTCGGGGGTGAATCCCTCGAAGGAAAATTTTCCTTGTAAATGTATATTTTAATTTCATAGTAAATCTAGATCGTTCATTACAAGGGCACATATCTGACAGTGGAAGTTATGTTAGGGAGGGAAACCCTCTTTTATGAGGGAAATGTATTGCGTCTATGCATCATTTAAAATATTGTATTATGAGAGAGGATAATGTGAGAGAAATAAGAGGAAGTTATAGTGGGTGTGTTGTGGGTTGTATCCCTTCATTTGTTGGATAATAAAAAGGAAGGACCTAGAAATTTCTCTGTTGGACGTAGCCCACACTAGGTGAACCGCGTATATATGTGTCTCTATTGTATTGTGTATATTATGTGTTTTATTTTAGCATTTGTTTTTATTTTATTTCTTTGTAATCCCGTTTTTCTAAAAACTGGTATTAGAGCAAAAGGTAACTCACAGGAAAAGAGGGTTCTTGGTTCGAGTGGGAGCAATGGTAGAATATGGAAAGCTTAGGGTCAATAAATTTAATGGGAAAAACTACCAGTTATGGAAGATGTAGATGGAAGATTATTTATATCAGAAGGATCTATTCCTACCATTGGGTGGAATAGAAAATAATTCGACGTCCATGAAGGACGAAGAATGTGATGTTCTTGATAGAAAAGAACTAGGAATGATATGACTGAGCCTGGCAGTGTTGGTGGCTTTCAATATTTTGAAAGAAAATACTACGAAGGAGCTGATAGATGCATTGGCTAAACTGTATGAAAAAGACTCGATGTCCAATAAGGTATTTCTAATGAAGATATTATTTAATATGAAGATGTCAGAAGGTGTGTTTGTTGCAGATCATTTAAGTGAATTTAATATGGTTACTAATAAGCTAAGTTTTGTAAAAGTGGACTTTGATGATGAGGTCAGGGATCTTATAATCTTGTGCTCATTTCCAGAAAGCTCGAACGACTTGGTCATAACTATAATTAACTCTGTCTCTGGTTCAAACCCTTCAAAATTTGATGATGTTGTTGGTGTTATCCTTAGCAAGGAAATGCAATGGAAAATCACAGGTGAGACATCAGGTAATGCATTAAACATGGATAACAGGGGAAGATAAAGGGATAAAGGAAAGGGCTCAGTGACCTGTGGGAATTCTAGGAAGGGAAGATCCAAATCCATACTGGGAAATACAATGTGTTGGAATTTTGGGAAGAAATGACATCTGAAGAAAGATTGTAGAGCTCCAAAGAAACAAAGAGATGGACAATAGGAGAAAAATCAGGAAGAAAATGTAACAGGTGATGTGTTACGAGATGCTTTGATTCTTTCTGTAGATAATATTTATGAGTCTTAGGTAGTAGATTCAGGGGCCTCATTTCATGACACACCCCATAGAAAACATTTTCTAGATTATGTTCAAGGTGATTTTGGACAGGTTCATTTGCATGATGATGCACCATGCAAAATTGTTGGAATGGGAAAGGTAAAAATAAAGCAAAGGAATGGAAACCAATGGTTGTTGAAAGAGTTAAGACATGTTCCAAATCTAAGAAAAAATCTAATTTCAACAAGGCAGTTGGAAAGTCAAGGATTTATATCCATATTTACAGATAAGGTGTGGAAGGTCACTAAAGGATCACTGGTGATAGAAAAAGGAGAGAAGGTAGGTACATTGTATTTATGTACTGGTAATATTGACTCTTCTATATATTTAGATTCTACATGAGTGTATACGACACTGTGGCATCATAAGATTGGACACATGAGTGCGAAGGGGATGAATATACTTCACAAACATTTTTTTTCCATATCTTAAACAAATTGATTTGGATTTCTGTGAGCATTGTGTTTACGAAAAATAGAAGAGAGACATATTTCTCAAAGTTGGAAAAGAAAAAAAGAGTGAAAGGTTAGAGCTTGTGCATACATATGTATGGGGACCAACTCAGGTATCATCCCTTGGTGCATCTCATTATTATGTTACTTTTATTGATGATGCAACTGGAAAAACTTGGTTTTATTTCATTAGAAAAAAATATGAGGTTTTTGATACTTTTAAGAAATGGAAAGCTTTGGTTGAGAATGAGACGGGAAAAAGGATGAAGTGTCTCAGATTAGAAAATGGAGTTGAATATTGCAGTAAGGGGTTTGATGATTACTATTCATACCAAGGGATTTGTAGAGAGAAGACAGTTACAAGAACACCACAAGAAAATGGTGTGTCAGAAAGGATGAACAGGACAATCATGGAGCGTGCAAGGAGTATGTGATTGGATGTTGGTTTTCCCTTATAGTTCTGGGAATATGTTGTAGATATTGTTGTTTACTTAATTAAAAGAGGACCTTCAAGGTCTTTGGACAATGGAATTCTAGAGGAGGCATGGACAGGTAAAAAGGTAAACTATTCTTTTTTGAAGACTTTCGGTTGTGAAGCATTTGTCCATATTGATAAAGAAAATAGAACAAAATTTTGAGGAAAAATACAAGAAGTGTACCATTATTGGATACAATGTTAATGATTTTGGTTATCGCTTTTGGAAAATCACAAAATCATTATGAGTAGAGATTTCATATTCAATGAGAAGTTAATGTACAAAGATCAGTTGTAGGGAAAGAAATAGGAAAAACAAAAACCAAGATACACAGTGCTTGATGAGATCACTGAAAAATAAATTCCAAAGGTACTAGAAAATCAAATGTACAACAACATGAGAAACAGGTACCTCAAACTCCTGCAAGTCTTGTTAGAATATCTACCAGGTTAAGTAGTCCTCCTGAATTATACTCGCCTTCATTGTATTATTTATTTTTTACTGATTATGGCGAACCATAATGTTATGAAGAGGAAATGTAGGTAGACAATAAAAAATAAGTGGGAACAAGGCATGATAGAGGAAATGGATTCCCTGGTAATTAACCAGACTTGGGATTTGGTTTAGTTTCCTGCAAGAAAAAGACCATTGCAGAATTAATGGGTTTACAATTTGAAGGAAGAATATGGAGGAAAAAATAGGTACATGGCTAGACATGTTGTAAAGGGGTTTGCACAAAAGAAAGGTATAGATTTTTATGAAATATTCTCTCCTATTGTTAAAATCACTTCAATTAGGACTATTTTAAGTCTTGTGGCAGTAGAGGAATTACATCTTGAATAGTTAGATGTAAAAAAAACTTTTCTCCATGGGGGTTTGGAGGAAGAGGTTTATATGCAGCAGCCACACGGGTATGAGGTCAAAGGGAAGGATAATTTGGTATGCAGGTTGAATAATATATTGTATGGCCTTAAGAAATATCCAAGGCAGTGGTATTTGAAGTTTGAAAGGTTTATGAGAAAACAAGATTATAGTAGATGTCATTTTGATCACTGTGTTTATTTTAAAATGTTAGAAAATGGAAGCTATATTATCTTTCTATTGTATGTAAATGACATTCTTGTTGGAGGGTCTAATATGTAGGATATGAATGTGCTCAAGAATAAATTAGCTAATTCATTTTCGATGAAGGATTTGGGTGTTGTAAAATCCTTGGTATGAGAATACCAAGATATAGGAAAAATCGCAATTTGACATTGTCTCAGGGTGAGTACATAGAGAAGGTGATGGATAGGTTTAGAATAAAGAATGAAAAACCAATTAGTACACCTTTGTCTAGCCATTTCAAATTAACCAAAGAAATGTGTCCCAAGACACAGGAGGAGATAGAATACATGTCCAGGGTCCCTTATTCATAGGCAGTTGGAAGCTTTATGCATGCAATGGTTTGCACAAGACCAAATATTGCACATGTAGTGGGAGTTGTGAGTAGGTATATGAAAAATCCAAGTAAAGAGCATTAGGAGGCAGTAAAGTGGATTCCTGGGTATTTGAAAGGTACTGCTACTCATGCATTATGTTTTGTAGGTTTAGACATTGTTCTATAGGGATATGTTGATTCAGATGTAGTGGGTGATAAAGATAGCAGGAGGAGCACCACGGGGTATGTTTTTATTGTAGGTGGAACAACGATAATTTGGATTTCGAAACTGTAAAAGGTTTTTGCACTTTCAACGATAGAAGAAGAGTATGTTACTGCTACAGAGGCTAGTAAAGAAATGATTTGGTTACAAAGGTTAATGGAGGAATTCAGAAAGAAGGAGGAGAATAGTAGGTTGTACTACAACAATGAGAGTGCCATTAATATCACAAAGAACTCAACCTTCTATTCGAAGACTAAGCATATACAACTTAGATATCTGTCTTGGAACATGGACATTGGAAGTTGGAAAAGATACATACTAGCCAGAATCTTGCAGACATGTTAATAAAGGGAGTAACCAGAGAGAAATTCAGTTCCTGCTCAGTTTCAGTTGGTATTCAAGCATGAAGGTGAAAATGAGAATTTTTTCTAGGTTCAAGAAGGATCATATTCCAGTAGATACAATAGTGGTGGATTTGTTGAGATCATTCTCCAAGTGGGAGATTGTTGGTTGTGGAGCCTGATTATCTTCCTGATTCAAAGGTCTTTGTTTTCTACCATGTTTATAGCCCATTAATACTGTACAACCCAGAATACTATACACTCCTCCACACAGGGGGGTTGTAGGGGGGCATTTCCCTCCCTATGGGGTTTAGGGGCTAGTGGGCCCCCGACGGGGCTTCAGGGGTGAAGCCCATGAACGAAAAATTGCCTTGTAAATGTGTATTGTAATTTCATAGTAAATATGGACCATTCATTAAAAGGTCGCAGATATGATGGTAGAAGTTATGTTAGGGTTTTTTTCCCTAGAATGAAACCATATTTTATGAGAGAAATGTATTGTGGCTATGCATCATTGTGAATATTGTATTCTAAGAGAGGAGACTATGAGATAAAGAAGAGGAAGTTACAGCGGGTGTGTTGAAGATTTTATCCCTTTCTTTGTTGGATAATAAAAAGAAAGGACCTGGAAATTTCTCTGGTGGATGTATCCCACACTGGGTAAACCATGTAAATCCGTGCCTTTATTGTATTTTGTATCTTATGTGTTTTATTTCTGCATTTGTTTTTATTTTATTACTCCACAATCCTATTTTTATAACACCAAGGGCGTAACTTTTTCATACAATATTTTTTGGGGGCTCGTCGAAAAGGTCTATTTAAGAAGTAAACATTATGAATGAGCCATCATTTTCCTTTGACTACATGTTGGGAACTGTCATTCCAAAAACATGTCATTTAGAGCCTCAAAACGACCCCAAAAGATTGGGACTTGAAACACTATAAAAAAACTGACAAGATGGGGAACCATTCTAAATTAGTGGTATAGGTGGGTGGACACTAGTATCCACATAGATTAATAGAGAACCAAAGTCATTCTAGATAATTGGTGGAGGGGGGCCATAGTTGAGTCATAAGCCAATACCAAGGGATAAAGGTTGTGGGGGGGATAATCACCAAAGAGATCAGAAGGGAGAAAAGATAAATGGATCTGATCACATGTCACATCACCAACATATGAGAGATTTAATGTACCTTCGACAATGTGACAATGGTTTATTGTCAGACATGCGTATGCTTTTAACTAGCATCACATCATAAAGGGAAAAGGAAAAAACATCGTTGGGGTCATGCAATAGTGGTTTTTGGTTCTATAGAAAACCACTACTTGCCCCCTGACGTGAGACACACCTGGAAATTGATGAAGCATCACATGGCACTGACATGTTGCACTATTTTTTCATATTATTGTGGACCCAAGGACTAACATAAGACAGGTGGGCATGCCAACAGGGCATCCACAAGGACCAACCAGCATATGCCACCTAGGCAAGAGGGACCCGTCAAAAGATACCAAAGGAAAAAATTAATTACCCCAAACTTGATGATATGTGTCTTTTCCCCATGCCACCTAGATGCCATCAGGGAGAAACACAAGACCGCCATGTGTCTATGGGGCCTAGCTGACATCACACATGATATTACTCAAATTTAATTCCTTCACCTAACTCAAAGGTTTTCTTCAATGGAAGGTGATGTGATCCACTCAAAGGGTTAAAATAGGGGGAAAAATCCTCATTGGACACAAGGAGAACCATCTCCAAAGTGTCAAGTTGGACACCCAAGATTTCAAACAAAATGAAATAGCCTCCTCCTTCATAGCTTCCAATGGTCAAGAGGTAACCCAAGAAATTGTATTTCTCCGACACTCATTTATGAAACTATTCCCTTTCATTAAAATGGTAAAATAACTACTATTACAAACCCTATCAAGTCACAATGATTTAAGAATACTTTAGCGATGGATGAACCCATAATTGACAGAGATGGTGAATTTTTTTACCCAGCCTTGTCATTTGTTGATCTATGTCCAATCATTTGTATTGTATAGACCAATGCTAACAAAATACATGATTACTTACACTTATGGGAACCGAACATTGCCCGATCCATCATCCCTCAAACTTTCAATTTTCCTGAACTCATCCACTGGTGTGAAACAAATTACTAAGATGGTGAAGGCAATGTGATGTCCACTGATGGAAATTGAATTATATGCACTATATCCCGAGATTCATTGACCCATCTACTATTTTTTCTTGAATGCTCCTACAAAACCTTGGAAGAACATACATGAGAGGCCAAATATCAAGAATTGTCTCAGTATGATAACGAAAACTTGTTATGGAACCTTCTAGCCCCTAATTCTCCATTACCAACTACTACACCTCCATTTAAATATGACATGTTCCCTAAAATTACGAGGAAATAATTGGACATTATCTATTGAATCATAGGTTATGACCATGACAAGGTAGTTTATGAGGATATTTTGGGTCTTTTCTCTCTTTGAAGCCCCCCATAATCCATGCCTCTCCTTAAGTTTGACTACTGCCAGCTTCTCAAGGATTTCA
>ML782428.1:475604-489900 GCA_009831015.1 Picea engelmannii
TACATTTATTATATCTAACTACCATAGTGGGCCTTATTTAATAATATAGTGGACCTAGTCCACCTTACATTGAATGACCTCCACTATTATCACTATGGGCCCTCTGGGCCCCCCCACTACCTCTCTAGCTACCTTACATTTTTTCTCCATATCCTTTAAGGCCTCTTCTTTAGCATCATTTATTTGATCTAGAAAGACTTCTTTGCTCTTTGCTTGTTCTTACAATTATGTCTCCCTTGCATATTTATTTTTGAGTTGGTTGGTCATAGTTCCTAGCTCTATCTATTTCACACTAATGTCAACCATCACCTTAGTTAGGCCTTCTTCTCGGTCTGCCAAGGTGGCCTTCTCTATTCTTCAATTTGTTGTTTGGACCAGTTGAGTCTGTTGATTCTTGAGCATCTCATTTTATTCTTGAAACCTCTCATTTTCATTCTGCAACCTTGTTATGACATTTATTTTTCCAACTATATGGAGATAGAGATTCTCTTTTTCATCATGTCTGGCTTGAAAATATAGAGTTTTTACATGTTGAACATTAGGGAGGTTAAGCCTCTTCTTGAAACCTTGATTTTAGTTTCTTTATGCTTCACCAACTCTTCCATAGTAGTGGGGTATTTAGGATCTATTCCTAGAGATATTATCTTCTTTTCAATCTCTACTATATTTCTTTGGTTTTTTCTTGGTGGCAATCTTCTCTTACTTCAATTTCCTATTAATTATGTGTACCATTTCCCTCATTTTCCTTTCACTGGGAGATGATTGAAGTACCCCATTGTATAACACATCAATTTTCTATTGGTGTATGATAATTATGTCAATGGGTTGAATATTTCCCATCTTGAGCTTGATATGGGTTTCCCTGTAGTCTGCTGGAGAGATGGGTTTTGGAACTTTAGATTCCAACAAGGCCAAATTGGCAGTGTCTTATTGATAATCCATTGTTGTTAGTAGTTTTGTATGGTTCGTATCTCCCATTTATTGGGGCTACATATCATTTTCCATATCCCTATTAGTCCTTTTGATATCTAGGTACTGAGAGAATAAGGATGGTTTCTTTTTTTTCGCTTCCCCACTAGAAATTGTTTTATTTATGACTCATGTTGATAGCATGGCTAAGGGGAGGTGTTCAATAGTCAATACTTTCCCCTAAGACTCACTCTCCCCTTGGTTTATTTGCAACACACATTTCCCTTTATCCAAATTCCATTTCACAATGTCTTATATTTCCACCTTCACATCCCCTTTAGGCCTTTTGTTTTGCTTCCCATCCACATACATTCCTTAATACATTTCTGAAAATGATATTTTTATGGGATAAGTGGTCTGGAACATGATGGATTGATTTGATGAATAAATTGGGCTTAGATTATCACTTCCTAGGATCTGCTTAACTTCTTCCTAAGACTCTAGGTTGGCAATATTTTCTATCAACACATTTGATGATGATTTTATGTTGGATTCCTTGTAGAAATGACACCATGGGGGTCATATAACCATCTTTCATCTTTTTGAAAATAAAATTGTTTCACCATCTCTTCTTCTACAACAAAGGTTTTTATTTTCTTGGCAAAAAAGGGGCCAACCTCCCGTTTTAGTGGGAAGGTTATGGCCTTTCTGTGTTGGGAAAATAAGAAGTGATCAACCATTGATCTATGTATGACATATTTGAGGGCCGACATTATTGGTGTTAATAAAATAGGGAGCTTGAATGGTTCTTTTTCAAAACCATACATGTTGATGATAATATGGTCTTATGCTAGGTACCAATATCTTATCCTATCATATTTTCTCAACTACAGAGTCTGCCTCATTTCTGGGATGACTCTAGGAAGTGGAATGCCATCTATTAGGATATATATGGCCCTCATGTATTTCTTTTCATAGAGGATGAAACCTCTATTTTTTTATTTCCTCCTTGTCTCCTGAGTCCATTCATTGACTGGATTTAGACTCCCAATATCATATGTTATCTTCATTCGCCAAGCCTCAAAGTAGGGGTGGTTTTGGGAAAGGATAATATATACTAGGTAGTATTGGTATCTGAAGGATTTGGTGCTATGTAAATTCTCTAGCTGAGCTTGTCTGAAATCCTTGAGAAGCTGGCAGTAGTCAAACTTAAGGAGAGGCATGGATTATGGGGGGCTTCAAAGAGAGAAAAGACCCAAAATATCCTCATAAACTACCTTGTCATGGTCATAACCTATGATTCAATAGATAATGTCCAATTATTTCCTCGTAATTTTAGGGAACATGTCATATTTAAATGGAGGTGTAGTAGTTGGTAATGGAGAATTAGGGGCTAGAAGGTTCCATAACAAGTTTTCGTTATCATACTGAGACAATTCTTGATATTTGGCCTCTCATGTATGTTCTTCCAAGGTTTTGTAGGAGCATTCAAGAAAAAATAGTAGATGGGTCAATGAATCTCGGGATATAGTGCATATAATTCAATTTCCATCAGTGGACATCACATTGCCTTCACCATCTTAGTAATTTGTTTCACACCAGTGGATGAGTTCAGGAAAATTGAAAGTTTGAGGGATGATGGATCGGGCAATGTTCGGTTCCCATAAGTGTAAGTAATCATGTATTTTGTTAGCATTGGTCTATACAATACAAATGATTGGACATAGATCAACAAATGACAAGGCTGGGTAAAAAAATTCACCATCTCTGTCAATTATGGGTTCATCCATCGCTAAAGTATTCTTAAATCATTGTGACTTGATAGGGTTTGTAATAGTAGTTATTTTACCATTTTAATGAAAGGGAATAGTTTCATAAATGAGTGTCGGAGAAATACAATTTCTTGGGTTACCTCTTGACCATTGGAAGCTATGAAGGAGGAGGCTATTTCATTTTGTTTGAAATCTTGGGTGTCCAACTTGACACTTTGGAGATGGTTCTCCTTGTGTCCAATGAGGATTTTTCCCCCTATTTTAACCCTTTGAGTGGATCACATCACCTTCCATTGAAGAAAACCTTTGAGTTAGGTGAAGGAATTAAATTTGAGTAATATCATGTGTGATGTCAGCTAGGCCCCATAGACACATGGCGGTCTTGTGTTTCTCCCTGATGGCATCTAGGTGGCATGGGGAAAAGACACATATCATCAAGTTTGGGGTAATTAATTTTTTCCTTTGGTATCTTTTGACGGGTCCCTCTTGCCTAGGTGGCATATGCTGGTTGGTCCTTGTGGATGCCCTGTTGGCATGCCCACCTGTCTTATGTTAGTCCTTGGGTCCACAATAATATGAAAAAATAGTGCAACATGTCAGTGCCATGTGATGCTTCATCAATTTCCAGGTGTGTCTCACGTCAGGGGGCAAGTAGTGGTTTTCTATAGAACCAAAAACCACTATTGCATGACCCCAACGATGTTTTTTCCTTTTCCCTTTATGATGTGATGCTAGTTAAAAGCATACGCATGTCTGACAATAAACCATTGTCACATTGTCGAAGGTACATTAAATCTCTCATATGTTGGTGATGTGACATGTGATCAGATCCATTTATCTTTTCTCCCTTCTGATCTCTTTGGTGATTATCCCCCCCACAACCTTTATCCCTTGGTATTGGCTTATGACTCAACTATGGCCCCCCTCCACCAATTATCTAGAATGACTTTGGTTCTCTATTAATCTATGTGGATACTAGTGTCCACCCACCTATACCACTAATTTAGAATGGTTCCCCATCTTGTCAGTTTTTTTATAGTGTTTCAAGTCCCAATCTTTTGGGGTCGTTTTGAGGCTCTAAATGACATGTTTTTGGAATGACAGTTCCCAACATGTAGTCAAAGGAAAATGATGGCTCATTCATAATGTTTACTTCTTAAATAGACCTTTTCGACGAGCCCCCAAAAAATATTGTATGAAAAAGTTACGCCCTTGGTGTTATAAAAATAGGATTGTGGAGTAATAAAATAAAAACAAATGCAGAAATAAAACACATAAGATACAAAATACAATAAAGGCACGGATTTACATGGTTTACCCAGTGTGGGATACATCCACCAGAGAAATTTCCAGGTCCTTTCTTTTTATTATCCAACAAAGAAAGGGATAAAATCTTCAACACACCCGCTGTAACTTCCTCTTCTTTATCTCATAGTCTCCTCTCTTAGAATACAATATTCACAATGATGCATAGCCACAATACATTTCTCTCATAAAATATGGTTTCATTCTAGGGAAAAAAACCCTAACATAACTTCTACCATCATATCTGCGACCTTTTAATGAATGGTCCATATTTACTATGAAATTACAATACACATTTACAAGGCAATTTTTCGTTCATGGGCTTCACCCCTGAAGCCCCGTCGGGGGCCCACTAGCCCCTAAACCCCATAGGGAGGGAAATGCCCCCCTACAACCCCCCTGTGTGGAGGAGTGTATAGTATTCTGGGTTGTACAGTATTAATGGGCTATAAACATGGTAGAAAACAAAGACCTTTGAATCAGGAAGATAATCAGGCTCCACAACCAACAATCTCCCACTTGGAGAATGATCTCAACAAATCCACCACTATTGTATCTACTGGAATATGATCCTTCTTGAACCTAGAAAAAATTCTCATTTTCACCTTCATGCTTGAATACCAACTGAAACTGAGCAGGAACTGAATTTCTCTCTGGTTACTCCCTTTATTAACATGTCTGCAAGATTCTGGCTAGTATGTATCTTTTCCAACTTCCAATGTCCATGTTCCAAGACAGATATCTAAGTTGTATATGCTTAGTCTTCGAATAGAAGGTTGAGTTCTTTGTGATATTAATGGCACTCTCATTGTTGTAGTACAACCTACTATTCTCCTCCTTCTTTCTGAATTCCTCCATTAACCTTTGTAACCAAATCATTTCTTTACTAGCCTCTGTAGCAGTAACATACTCTTCTTCTATCGTTGAAAGTGCAAAAACCTTTTACAGTTTCGAAATCCAAATTATCGTTGTTCCACCTACAATAAAAACATACCCCGTGGTGCTCCTCCTGCTATCTTTATCACCCACTACATCTGAATCAACATATCCCTATAGAACAATGTCTAAACCTACAAAACATAATGCATGAGTAGCAGTACCTTTCAAATACCCAGGAATCCACTTTACTGCCTCCTAATGCTCTTTACTTGGATTTTTCATATACCTACTCACAACTCCCACTACATGTGCAATATTTGGTCTTGTGCAAACCATTGCATGCATAAAGCTTCCAACTGCCTATGAATAAGGGACCCTGGACATGTATTCTATCTCCTCCTGTGTCTTGGGACACATTTCTTTGGTTAATTTGAAATGGCTAGACAAAGGTGTACTAATTGGTTTTTCATTCTTTATTCTAAACCTATCCATCACCTTCTCTATGTACTCACCCTGAGACAATGTCAAATTGCGATTTTTCCTATATCTTGGTATTCTCATACCAAGGATTTTACAACACCCAAATCCTTCATCGAAAATGAATTAGCTAATTTATTCTTGAGCACATTCATATCCTACATATTAGACCCTCCAACAAGAATGTCATTTACATACAATAGAAAGATAATATAGCTTCCATTTTCTAACATTTTAAAATAAACACAGTGATCAAAATGACATCTACTATAATCTTGTTTTCTCATAAACCTTTCAAACTTCAAATACCACTGCCTTGGATATTTCTTAAGGCCATACAATATATTATTCAACCTGCATACCAAATTATCCTTCCCTTTGACCTCATACCCGTGTGGCTGCTGCATATAAACCTCTTCCTCCAAACCCCCATGGAGAAAAGTTTTTTTTACATCTAACTATTCAAGATGTAATTCCTCTACTGCCACAAGACTTAAAATAGTCCTAATTGAAGTGATTTTAACAATAGGAGAGAATATTTCATAAAAATCTATACCTTTCTTTTGTGCAAACCCCTTTACAACATGTCTAGCCATGTACCTATTTTTTCCTCCATATTCTTCCTTCAAATTGTAAACCCATTAATTCTGCAATGGTCTTTTTCTTGCAGGAAACTAAACCAAATCCCAAGTCTGGTTAATTACCAGGGAATCCATTTCCTCTATCATGCCTTGTTCCCACTTATTTTTTATTGTCTACCTACATTTCCTCTTCATAACATTATGGTTCGCCATAATCAGTAAAAAATAAATAATACAATGAAGGCGAGTATAATTCAGGAGGACTACTTAACCTGGTAGATATTCTAACAAGACTTGCAGGAGTTTGAGGTACCTGTTTCTCATGTTGTTGTACATTTGATTTTCTAGTACCTTTGGAATTTATTTTTCAGTGATCTCATCAAGCACTGTGTATCTTGGTTTTTGTTTTTCCTATTTCTTTCCCTACAACTGATCTTTGTACATTAACTTCTCATTGAATATGAAATCTCTACTCATAATGATTTTGTGATTTTCCAAAAGCGATAACCAAAATCATTAACATTGTATCCAATAATGGTACACTTCTTGTATTTTTCCTCAAAATTTTGTTCTATTTTCTTTATCAATATGGACAAATGCTTCACAACCGAAAGTCTTCAAAAAAGAATAGTTTACCTTTTTACCTGTCCATGCCTCCTCTAGAATTCCATTGTCCAAAGACCTTGAAGGTCCTCTTTTAATTAAGTAAACAACAATATCTACAACATATTCCCAGAACTATAAGGGAAAACCAACATCCAATCACATACTCCTTGCACGCTCCATGATTGTCCTGTTCATCCTTTCTGACACACCATTTTCTTGTGGTGTTCTTGTAACTGTCTTCTCTCTACAAATCCCTTGGTATGAATAGTAATCATCAAACCCCTTACTGCAATATTCAACTCCATTTTCTAATCTGAGACACTTCATCCTTTTTCCCGTCTCATTCTCAACCAAAGCTTTCCATTTCTTAAAAGTATCAAAAACCTCATATTTTTTTCTAATGAAATAAAACCAAGTTTTTCCAGTTGCATCATCAATAAAAGTAACATAATAATGAGATGCACCAAGGGATGATACCTGAGTTGGTCCCCATACATATGTATGCACAAGCTCTAACCTTTCACTCTTTTTTTCTTTTCCAACTTTGAGAAATATGTCTCTCTTCTATTTTTCGTAAACACAATGCTCACAGAAATCCAAATCAATTTGTTTAAGATATGGAAAAAAAATGTTTGTGAAGTATATTCATCCCCTTCGCACTCATGTGTCCAATCTTATGATGCCACAGTGTCGTATACACTCATGTAGAATCTAAATATATAGAAGAGTCAATATTACCAGTACATAAATACAATGTACCTACCTTCTCTCCTTTTTCTATCACCAGTGATCCTTTAGTGACCTTCCACACCTTATCTGTAAATATGGATATAAATCCTTGACTTTCCAACTGCCTTGTTGAAATTAGATTTTTTCTTAGATTTGGAACATGTCTTAACTCTTTCAACAACCATTGGTTTCCATTCCTTTGCTTTATTTTTACCTTTCCCATTCCAACAATTTTGCATGGTGCATCATCATGCAAATGAACCTGTCCAAAATCACCTTGAACATAATCTAGAAAATGTTTTCTATGGGGTGTGTCATGAAATGAGGCCCCTGAATCTACTACCTAAGACTCATAAATATTATCTACAGAAAGAATCAAAGCATCTCGTAACACATCACCTGTTACATTTTCTTCCTGATTTTTCTCCTATTGTCCATCTCTTTGTTTCTTTGGAGCTCTACAATCTTTCTTCAGATGTCATTTCTTCCCAAAATTCCAACACATTGTATTTCCCAGTATGGATTTGGATCTTCCCTTCCTAGAATTCCCACAGGTCACTGAGCCCTTTCCTTTATCCCTTTATCTTCCCCTGTTATCCATGTTTAATGCATTACCTGATGTCTCACCTGTGATTTTCCATTGCATTTCCTTGCTAAGGATAACACCAACAACATCATCAAATTTTGAAGGGTTTGAACCAGAGACAGAGTTAATTATAGTTATGACCAAGTCGTTCGAGCTTTCTGGAAATGAGCACAAGATTATAAGATCCCTGACCTCATCATCAAAGTCCACTTTTACAAAACTTAGCTTATTAGTAACCATATTAAATTCACTTAAATGATCTGCAACAAACACACCTTCTGACATCTTCATATTAAATAATATCTTCATTAGAAATACCTTATTGGACATCGAGTCTTTTTCATACAGTTTAGCCAATGCATCTATCAGCTCCTTCGTAGTATTTTCTTTCAAAATATTGAAAGCCACCAACACTGCCAGGCTCAGTCATATCATTCCTAGTTCTTTTCTATCAAGAACATCACATTCTTCGTCCTTCATGGACGTCGAATTATTTTCTATTCCACCCAATGGTAGGAATAGATCCTTCTGATATAAATAATCTTCCATCTACATCTTCCATAACTGGTAGTTTTTCCCATTAAATTTATTGACCCTAAGCTTTCCATATTCTACCATTGCTCCCACTCGAACCAAGAACCCTCTTTTCCTGTGAGTTACCTTTTGCTCTAATACCAGTTTTTAGAAAAACGGGATTACAAAGAAATAAAATAAAAACAAATGCTAAAATAAAACACATAATATACACAATACAATAGAGACACATATATACGCGGTTCACCTAGTGTGGGCTACGTCCAACAGAGAAATTTCTAGGTCCTTCCTTTTTATTATCCAACAAATGAAGGGATACAACCCACAACACACCCACTATAACTTCCTCTTATTTCTCTCACATTATCCTCTCTCATAATACAATATTTTAAATGATGCATAGACGCAATACATTTCCCTCATAAAAGAGGGTTTCCCTCCCTAACATAACTTCCACTGTCAGATATGTGCCCTTGTAATGAACGATCTAGATTTACTATGAAATTAAAATATACATTTACAAGGAAAATTTTCCTTCGAGGGATTCACCCCCGAACCCCACCGGGGGCTTGCTTGCCCCTGAACCCCACTGGGGGCTCGCTTTCCCCTAAACCTTGTAGGGAGAGAAAGCCCCCCTACAACCCCCTTGTATGGAGTGTACAATATTTTGGGGTGTACAATATTCATGTGGCATAAACATGATTGAAAACAAAGACCTCTAAATCAGGAAGATAATTAGGCTCCACAACCAACACTTCGGAAGTTGATGTATTAAGTAACCACATTGAGTTCCAACCTTTTGGTGTTTCATCTTCCAAGGTTAGGGTTTTGGATGTTTAGGGTTTTCACATTGATGCTTTATCTCAAAAGGCCTTTTTCAGAATCTTTTTAATCAACTTCTTATGAATGAGCACAACTGACACATCTCTTTCTTCAAGGATAAGATACCAACACCATTCTATCTAGCTTGTGTGCTTTGCATTTTACAGTATTTTGTATTCCAAACAGTCATTAATAGAATATGAGTTTAATTGTATTATTGTGTTACTTGCAATATCTCTATGTGTTTCCTTGGTTTATCTCTGCCATCATGTCATTATCAATATAATCCAGATCAATGGTATAAGAGAAATCTACTCTTTATTGTTTATCTATGCATGTCCCTGACGTGGTCAGGATATCAAGAGTTGGGCCTTGAACTGGTTGAGATTGGGGAAGAAAAATCCCTCTGGCCCAAGAAGACTCCCATGGAAAAATAAAAGAGAGACAACAAAGTAGGATATCCTATCAAACTAATCCTTAAGGAATCCCTCGTGCAATAGAGGAACAAGATGATGGATAATTTCTCCCATATCCTTCAACGATTTCCTACAACAATGGACACACCTTCAACCAACAATAACTTCAGAGGTGTGATTATTTTTAAGGTTCAAGTTCATTTTGATATTCCTTTATTTGAAGGCCATATAGACACTGACACTTTGGAAAAATCGTTAAGTTTTCTAGAGGGTTATTTCTTTGTCCAAAAAATTTCCAACATTGAAATATCACCTTTGTGCTCCTTAAAGCCCTTCCCCAGGCTAAAGATTGGTGGGAGACGTACTGTGACAAATATGCCAGAGAGGAGTCTACAATTTTTTGTCCAAAAACCACTTGGGAGGATTTTGTTGATTCCCTCATGGATCAATACTACCATGTTGGAAACTATGATGACCAGTACATGAGATAGAAAACTCTAGGTCAAGAGAGAGACTAAACGGTGTCACAATACAACAACATCTTCCATACCTTGCACACAAAGTTGGGTATTAAAAACTCTAAGTGGAACATGGTTCCGAAGTACCACAATGGCCTAGATAGGTACATCCAAACTATCATGTCACCTAATCCCCTAGGTACCATTTAGTCTAATGGGGTGATTTTTATTTTATTTTGCCAACAACTTTGTTTCTCAAATTAAACTTGATAGACTGATTTTTCTCATCGAGATATTTCTAACGACTGTAACTATGCTCAATTTCAAGATTTGGGTCAAGAGTTATAGGCCTCTGAAGTTTTGGTTATCTTTCAACAAGTCCACCTCAATGCGATGTGGAAACCATGTGGATTTTTGCCACATGTACCACTTGTCATGGAATTGATGTAGCACAGACATGGTTGCTGATGTGGAAACTACCACATCACTCATCAGACCCACACTTATTAGAATTCAAAACCACTTCTTCCTTTCTATTGGAACCCCCCCATCGGAGTATTTCCACTTTGGACTAATCTGCGCACTTTGATAGTTGCGTTTGATAGAAACACCTCGATGGATTAGAAGGTACTAGAAATCTGAAAATCTATAGCTAGGATTGTTTCCAGAGTCTAAGTTTGCATGTAGTTTAACAACCTTTACAAACATATTCACATTCAAGTAGGTGGAGCCCATGCCAAATAGAAAACTATTGTGCCTCATGGTCCCTCTCTAATCGAAGACCCTGATCATTCCTTGGAGAACTACTATCATATTACTCCCTCTTCTACAATCACAATCCACTATGACCATCCTCCTCTGATAGATGGATGAGATATATCATTGAAAATTTGAAGGCTAGTATTTAGCCACCTTTCTCGAGGAATGACATCGATAGGGTTTACGATTTATGGGTTTCCACGTGTCCTTCTATGGACACTCTAGCATCCCCTCATCATATTGATGTCTCTCCCCCTTAGCCTTTCTTAAAAAATATCCTACGTGGCATTCAAGACACATGCCCCTTCCCAAATATACCACCTCACTTGACACGTGGCACACATGCAATGCCACCTTCATCCCCTGAGTGATAAACATCTTATCATGTGTCATAGTTTCCACCTCACACATGGACTCTCCACATGGGATGAAATGATGTACATATCATCATTGGGCACTTGGCATGTCCATTTAAGTGTTGAAACCCATTCTTTGTGCATTGGTAGGGTAGTGTCATTATTGTAAGTATGACATCACCTTCCTCCCAACCTCATCCTGAAGGACCCACCAAGATATTCGTCTAGATCTAATTTCATCTAATCTTCGATAAATGGTCATGATTTCTCCTTAGAGTCCTCCCATTAGATTTCTCCAACATCATTTTCCTGAAATGATTTGATGATGACATGCCCTAACTAACAATCAGGATCATATAACTCCAATTCCAATCAATGACCACGATTAAATCCCCTTTACCATGGCTTAGACTTGATAGGGACCTCACCCTGCTACCCCGAGAGGCCACAAGTTTCCACATGTCCTCCTTATACACATAGGATTCTTCTGTCAGCATGAAATCACCCTTCCTATCGATCATGACTAAGGGTTTTTTGTGTAGATCAACAACCAAGATTATAGCTCAACTATTCTGTGATCAATGGTTGGGATTGCTCCTCGGATCCTTCCCATCGAAGTAACTTATCCAAAACTACTTTGATCACGCCACTACAATCAATGACTTAGATTATTAAATTCCCATCTCGATTGATCTAATGGTTATGATTGATCCTCAAAACCCTTCAATCAGAGTGGATCTACTCTTGGTCTCTGGGGCTACTACGACCAAAAAATATGATGACCCTTTCAATGATCAATGGGCACGATATCTTCGAGTATTCTCCGATGGATCCAATGATAGTGAATGACCTGGATCCTTTGCAAGCCCTCAAGCACGAGGGAATCCAATAAATATCTAGGATCGAATCTCCATTCTAAATCGATGGTTGTGATTTATCTATGAAAAACATAAAATTCCTTAAGTTTCAACATTCTGATTCTAGACTTAATCGATTTTTTGAGGTTCTATTATAATATACCCTTAACTGTCAGTCTAGAACTCTATTTTATTTACTCTTCATCGTTGACTTGGGGAATTTTCATTCCACAAGTTTTTCATAATGGCACAGAGGCATTTCTATCCCTGAACTACTATATTTCCACTCCTTTGACATGGAATTAAAGGAAAAAATATGCATGTGAGCAAAGATAGGAAAAGTACTAATAATGCCCATATAAATATACATGTATAAGAAAGTGAAACCATATAGAAACACACAATTATGATTTATGTGTAAATATAACAACAAATATACAGTGATGGTAATCTAACAACCAAAATGCTCAAGGATAATTATCACAGTAAAAGACCATAATAGGAAATATATAATTACTGTTCCCTTACAAGTTTAATAGAATATACTATGAGTATAATTTAATACAATAATACCCATGGTATAAGTACATGAACATTGCACAGTAAGGATCCAAAATAGGAATACATATGTATACATACAATAATTAATACAAATGCATGATAAACACTTATCTTTGTAATTAACACACAAATTCCATACACACCTCTGACTTTCCTCCCAAGCTTACACTCTATTTCCCACAAAATTGATAGCAGGCCACTCTTGAGCTGGGGCTTAAAATCCACTTCGGAAAGGATATCCTATCCAGGTAAGGTATCTCAACAACAACAATATTGTAGTTTAGGTGCTAAGTTTGACAACCAACCTATAGTCTCTCATTCCCCACATGATTTTCCCACCTTAGGAAGTGTGTCCCTTCTCTGCTCGATAGTCCTTCATATTCCCCATTTCCCTTCCAGGGCTTCAACAACAGGTCATGCATGAATTCTCATATCCCTGTAGTTATAGCTTGTCACCTTTGGAATCAAATTCCTAACAGTTCTCTCACTTGGAGAGAATTCCACGAGCCTAACACCCGCTTCTTCAATAGTGCTTCTCTCACCTGGAGAGATATGCACACAAGCCTAAAAACTCGCTTCTTCAGTTTACTCACCAACAACACCTTATTAAAGCATCCTCAAGAAATAATTTTGAAGGCAGTGAGTGCGTACAATAACATTAAAGGATGGTATGGATGGTGGAGATAAGAATAACATAGTTCCAAAAAATGAGTGAATGGAATTCCCCAAAATGTACTATGTTTTTTTGTTTTATTTGCATGTTCATGAAGTGCCACTTGTCACTTCCCCAAACCTCCTTGTGAACCACTTGGTGATTCATTCCTCTTTATAAAGACTTAGGAAAAAATCAAATTCATTCATTTTTCCTTTGCTATAAATATTTTATTAATATATCCTTGGTTTAAGCCCCATGGCTTAGCTGACTTCCTAGACCCTTAGCCTCATTTTCCCATCTAGTGCAGTTTACCCCCCCAAATGATTTTTTGTCAGGATGGTATGAAATAATGATGTTTTTCATTAAAAATATAGTGAAATTACATAATAAAAAATAGGCTCAATGGCCCAAGAAGTTTCTAGCTCACCATCCTATGTGCACATCTGTAATTACATCTAATTTGGAGTCAACCTAGGGGTATTACATTCACCTCCTCCTTATTTATGCACTATCCTCAGTGTCTTATATACATATATATACATTTACAATAAAATAATTTCAAAAGTTTACAAAAATATGTCGATACTTTGCCCACATAGCATCATCATGTTCCCAAGTTGCTTCTTCGGGATCGTACCAAATCTATTGTACCTTTACCAAATTTATGACTCGACTCTAGATTTGCTTGATTTTACGGTCCAAAATGCATACTTTTTGTACTTGGAATTCTCCCTCTGGCTCTACCTGAATCACATTCCAATCAATGACATGATTAGTATCAGGTACATACTTTTTGAGTAAGGATACATGAGAAACATTATGAATATGCATGGATGTGGATAATGCAAGCATATAAGATATAGGACCAATCCTTTCCTAAACTTTGAATGACCCATAGTACCATGCTTCTAGTTTTGATCACTTTCCCAACCTTAGAAAGCTTCACCTTGCTTTTACTTCAAAAAATACATGAACACCCACTACAAATTCTCTGGTAGTTCTATGTTTATCAACATAACTTTTATGCCTGTCTT
>ML782429.1:0-70180 GCA_009831015.1 Picea engelmannii
TATTTTTTATAATAATATTAATTTTATATTTTTGTTATTGCATTTTGATATAATTATTGCAGTAGTGTGTTATCCCTTTGTTTTTTGTAAGAATGTAAATCATCCATATATTAATTAATCAACAACGCAACATTTTACAACATTCAACAATGCAATTAAATAAGAAACCCATTTTATTATATATGAATAAGGGTGAGTGTAAGAATTTTGTGGCTGAAAAAGTGGCAAGGCCATGAACAAGAACGTGTGTGTGTTCATAGGAATTTGCACGCATTCCTACAACTATAGGTTCGGTTGTGGCTAAACCTCCATGTGGATTTCCACGTAGGTTAAGAAGTAAGAGAACCTGCGTGCTCTTAAGAAAACGTGCATTCTCTTAAGAATATGTGTGCGCTCTTACTGGTGTTTTTTAATAAATGTCCTGAGAGAAATTTTGTGCATATTGTGCACAAAATTGTGCTCATGTTTCTCATTGGGAAAATAGAATGAAGAGAGGAAGAAGAAAGGGAGGATATTTCCACCACCACCACCACCGTGTGTCCAGGTATGTTACGTTTATCTTAGCTTTAATCCAATTTAGTCATTCTAATTTAGTATTTTTCTCCCAATAATCTAAATTGAAGAAAAAAATGTAATTTAGTATTTTAAATAAAAAATGAAACTAATTTACATTCCATGGATATTAAATTGCAACATATACAATACAATGGAACCCTAAGAAAATTTAAACCCCTTACAAGAAAACCAAGAATATCAAAACCCCAACCCACCACCACCACCACACAATGTAAACAATGAAATTTATGATGGGTTGGTGATATTAAGAAACCTTGAGGAATAGTTAAGGGAGACTAGAGAACCTAGCAGAGTCTCCTTGGCCACTTCTTTGGACATCATTATGCAGTCCATTGCAAGTTCCCAAGGGAAAGTGATATCTATTTCTGACTAACATAGGGAAAGAATGTAAAGTATTATAGCACTGGTTTGGATAGAAACAAAATCAAAGAACTTGGCATTCTAAAAAAACAAATATTGTCTATTTTTAGGGATCCTATAAATGTACAAGAACTACCATTGACCATGAAACACATATCCATTGATTGGTGCATCCATCCCCAGATTATTCAAAATTGGATGGATAGTTGGTACATGGCTTTTAATAAACCTCCCTGCAATAATAGGGAGATTCCCTTATATTTTATGAGGAAATTATGGGTAAACATGTCAAATACTTTGACAATAGTGACTTCCAGGGGGTGGGTCGAGGTTCTTCACAAGACTAAGAGCAGACCAGGCATGACCTAGAGTTAGGTCCCTATCCCCCTACGCAAAGGCCTAGCCCCCCTACCCAACATCCTCCTGTTGAAGAGAACTTGCAACATGTACATCGAGCCATCTCATAATTGAATCATAGCCTAGTGCAACATATTAGCTTTGTTGCACTATCTCAACTGAAGGTGCATGTCAGTGACATTGATAGGGGGTTTCGAGCATCAGCATGCACAAGAGATTGCAATGAGGAGAGGGCACATGGACATAGCGTCAGTCAATGTGAACCTCACAGATGCTCCAGCTGCGGGAAGACATGTTATGGGCCTATAGAGCCCACTAGACATCATAGCTTCATGGAGGAGGTTAGTATCTGAATGCCCCTTTTTTTTCTTCATCGTTATACAATTATTTTTTATTTTGTGTATTTATATAGATATTTGATTGTATGTTGTTTTGCAGTTGTTGCATCCTAGCAACAGACCCTCTATGCCTATGGATGGATTAGTGTCTATCCCCACTACCAATGCAAAAGTAGAGGAAGCGTGTTCATTGGGTGTACTGTACACAGAGGTATGTATCACATTTGATAGATTCAACATAGTCATTTATTTATTTTATGACATCCTCAAATTTTTTATATGTTCTCTTGTTTCTACAGGATTTGGAACCAGGCAATGTCGGGGACTGTCCATGTTGGATGGAAAAGTCACCAGTGTCAAAGGTACCATGCATAAAGTTAAATATCATATAATTTTCAAATTGTTTATGTTTATGTTTTTTAATTTTAGTATTTGGTACTAATAGTTCAATTCTATTCATATGTATGCAGGCCATTGATATATCTGCTAGGTATAGTAGTATTGTACTCCCTGGGAAGTTGGGTGTTTCTTCTGGGTTTCCTTTCTCTAGGCTTAGGTTGTTGGAATCACTTGTACAACCTGTGAGGGTCCATCACAATCCACCTATCTACCACCCACCCCCACCACCACTTTTGTCCCCATCGATAGAGAATGCCACAGTAGAGGTTGTATCAGATCATCTTGTACAACTTACTACTCCATCTGCTAGTGAATCTCCATCGATGCCTGAGATATTCATGGTGAAATAATGCATTGATGATAATTTTCCATGTTTAATGAATTTGTTTTTACGCATATTTTTCTAATTTTATTGACTTAATCCTTGTAATTGATGCAGGGTGGCATTGCATAGATATTGGGGTCACGGAGGAGGGTAACACCCTCATGATTGACAATTTCATATGCGGTGAGTTGTCTGATGTTAAATTACAAAGTATCAATTTCTATGTCTATTAATTCATTAATGAAATAAACTTATAACATTTTTTATTGCTTGTGAATTCTACAGAGCGTCGAAGCATGCTCAGGCCTAGAACCTCTCGAGGTGCATACTCGAGCAAGAGAAGAAATACCAACTACTACCATATCATATCTAAGCTATGATATAGATTTTTTTTTATGTTAGGGCACTTGTATACTGGGCACGAGTTTCCATTTTGTAAAAATGTGCAATTTAGATGATATATATA
Source organism: Picea engelmannii (assembly GCA_009831015.1). Taxonomy (NCBI): domain Eukaryota; kingdom Viridiplantae; phylum Streptophyta; class Pinopsida; order Pinales; family Pinaceae; genus Picea; species Picea engelmannii. The sequence goes on from ML782429.1 coordinate 2,822, forward strand.
TATATATATTTCATGGCACATTTTTTATGAATCTCATTGTTTATACATTTAATGTTTATGAATATATGGATTTCAAAGTGTATGAATTTTATGTGTATTAATCCCTTGATTTGTTTCTATTTAACGATTATAAATACTTGCATTACATATTAAGGAATAGATTATGGGAACACACATTTGAGCTCAATGTAATCTTCTAGGGCACACACAATATTCTCCTCTATCGATCCATGACATATATAAAATCATTTGATTTATGTGTAGCCCTTCATAAATGCTAAAAAGACTAGTGAAAGAATCATTAATGCAAATGTTTGTTGAGATTGTGTAGTGGTGTAACATCCCACTCTACTGAACACACTTTTATTGACTTATTCTTTAAGGACACCTGCGTGCAAGTGATCTGATTATGGTACATTGTGATTTCATTTTTATTATGGATTATACATGATGATGATGATGATGTGTTGTGACTTATTGTTATTTGATGTATATGTATTGGCATATGCTATTGACGATTTTTCATGAGTGTGAAATACATATGACAGTTTATGGATGTTGATGTCATCAATGGACTTCCTTGGACTCTGAATTGAGCCAGGGAGTGAATTGTATTTTGATTGAGTATTTCATTTTACACACTTGTGACATATGATTGATTACAATATGATTTATGTATATGGAATTTTGACATGGTTTTTATCAGTGGATGTAGGCTTGAAAAAACTTTATAATCCAACTCACATAAGGAGTAGAGGGGCCATACATAGAAACCAGTGATTGAGAGAGAGGTGTGGCAATGTCCCTGTCACAACCTACTACCACTCCCACCATGGTATGAACTATAGGTTAATGATTACATATTTCAATAGGTCCACGATGTTTTGAGGGAATAATGAGACAGTCACTCATGAATATTTTCAAGGGGCACACAAAAAGGTGGAGTTGTTATTCCTTAGAAGCTCTTAGTCTCTCACAAGGTTGACCGAGTGGAGTGTTGACTCCAAGGGTTAGACAAACTTCCAAAACTAGTCAAAGGTGAGTGTAACCTTTGGAGAATGGAGGTGTGTCTTGAAGGGAACGTCGCATAATTAAAAACTTGAGTCAATAAATCTAGGTGGTCTAGAAAACATTGAAACGATTAAACTTGTTGGATTAAAATAATTAATTAAACAGTGAAATTATTAATTATAAAGCCAATAAAAGTCTAATCTTCATTCTAAGAGTAAGACTATGTCTAAAGGTTAATTAGGGGACTAAATAAAATATTAAATAAATTAAAATAATTGAGATAAATCAAATTCTAGGAAAAAGTGAGAAAAATATAAAGATGGGATAAAATGCACATGTGTGCATGAAAATATTAAAAGGGATTTTAAAATAGAAAAGAAATCAAATATGAGAGAATAAGTGTACACATAGAATCGTATCTAGGGTCAAGCTACCACTAGTCTAACTAGAAGAATACTCCTAATCCAAATCTAACTAAGATCTAGTTAGGAGACACTCATTAAATGAGATTTTGGGGAACAAATGGACAACTAAGAGAGAAAATAGGAACACATTGGGGAATGTGAGGGAAGTTGAATTTATAAATAAAATAAAAATGGTAATTACATGTGCAACTTGGGGAGAGTGTGACAAGTGTGTGGATGAATAATCATAATTAATTTAATGTAAAAGGTTAATTACTTGTGTATAAGGATATGTGTCAGTGAGGAAATTTATATAAAACAAATGGTGAAGAAGGAAAATGGATCTCACTTATTCTTGGTAAGATTATGCTGCCAAAATGGTTTTGACTGTGTATTACTTGTGAAAGTTGGGATACCAAGCTTATAGAAAGAGTGGAAGCTCTACCTTGAGAGACAAGCCTTGGAGCTATTTTTTTGTTGGTTTTTGTGTGTGTCCCCTTTGCGGCTCTGGGGTTAAGTGGGAAGAAGAGTACCCCTAGCATTGGAAGGGATTTACTGATAAAGTTGTTTGATTAGAAGGCTTCAAGGGAGTTCACAATCATTCATGGAAGATCAACATCAATTATCAGCCACCGTTGGGTTACGATATCTCACATTGTGTTAATTATTTTGTAAACTATGTAATGTTGATCTAATATACTAATATTTTATAATAAATGATCGGTTAATTATAGACATAGTTCATGAAATTTAAATGTATTGATTGAATTCATACTTGAATCAATGTTTGTGTCGAGGTATTCTCCAATTATTAGATATACTATGTTCGAGTATGCGTGGATCAATGTTGGATTAAATTTATTTTCATATATATATATATATATATATATATATATATATATACCTCAATTTATGCGTGAATAAACAATTGAATAAAGACACTTTTGGAAATTTATATATAATATATTAATAGTGATTATGTAATCATATCTAATGTTATTCAAGTATGGAACAAAAAAGAATTAATCGAGGTATACATATTGTAATTTATATGAAATGTTTTCTTATTATGTGTAAGGATCGAATGACTACACGAAGGCATTATCTTCCTGAATTTGTAAATATAAATTTACTGTAATGGATGGCATATTACTAGTAGTCTCTCCTTTGAAAATTGTTTGTTGTAATAAGGATTTATTTTTCCTTAATGATTTTGCAAGTGATAATGTCTTTTCATCAAGGATGTTTCTGCACTACTAAATCATTGGAGTTTTAATATTTTTTTACTCACCCAAATCTCTACCTTACAGTCAGATGAGTAGGATCGTAGATTCCATGAGATCTACACCCAGTTTTTCCTACAAGCGTATGACCATTTTGCCTGGTTTTTTGTTTTACCTCTATAACACCGTTGTGGTAATGGTTCTTTTTTTTTCTTTAGATTAGTCAACCTACTTCACATGGGCCAATATAGTCTATGAATATTTGTGTACTAGCCATCTCTGAGCCTTTTGGATAAAAGATTCACCTTAATCGTCCCGTCCTAGCATTAAGTTTTGGTTGCTCATCTCTTCGTTGGTAGATGATTTTCTCATGTAATCGTGGAATATTTTGGAATATCACTTGAATGCAAAACTTGATTAATAGAAGGAGATTCACATTGTTTTATTTTCCAGTAGACGCATCCTTCACTCTAACATTATTGTCGATTAACTAGTTGAAGGACTAATAGATATTGATATGTATAAGTGCGTTGATGCTTGTCCTTATCCAGTTAATTAATAATGGTAATTGCAGTTCTACAACCCACGACTGCTATTTGATCCCAGGATTTAGTTTGTGCTTTAAAAATTGCAAGTAAATATAGTAATGCACCCCATTACTGATGAGTTGTTGTTGGTGTTGGAATGCCTTTACCTTAGAAGTGGAGTTAGGTACTCAATGTTTACCTTCAGTTGAATTAATATTGTAGATCACATGTCACCCATTTTGTGGCATAAACACCCAACTACACATTCCAAATCGTTCCATCAGTCATAATTCTCTCCAAGATAGAATACTTAGTTGCATCGGAGGTGTGCACTCCGACTAAATAACATTTATACTTTTAACGAGAGAATCTTAAATCTTACAACTGGGTTGGTTTTCGTCTTGTTAAAATTTTTAGGATAGCCTTGTTTTTACCAAAAACCTACGTAGAATGCAATTTCTGAGATTTGTTTAAAAACTGTAAATTTAATATCATTGAGTCGTTACAAAAGTTATGTGCAAAGCCAATTCATCTCCCTGGAGTAGGAATAGTATACTCAAATCAAAGTTTCCACCGATAGTATAAACCGTGTGTATCACAAAATTCCTTGGTGCCCAAGTACTCACGGTTAAGTCCCGATTATATTTTATGTAAACATATTTTTCTAATTGTGCACAATCCTATAGGATGCGGGCTTTCCCTTTCCCTTAGATACTTGGCATAGTATGGACCTAATTCGACTGGTGTCCAACCAATGATCTTCTTCTACCTGTCCTCACAGACTGTACATGATCGCTATTGTCTAAATCTAGTTGTAGTTGGCATCATCATTGGTCAATACAATTGTTTGTTAGCGAATGATGCATGTTCGCTTACCTAAATTTTGTATGAAGGCTCAAGCCATCATTGAGGTCTTAATAAGGAATCCAATCTTAGGAAGGACCGAACCTTTCCTTATATTTTAGACTTTTTCCAAAATCTATTATATATATATATATATAATTAGCTATTTAGGATTCGTACACATATAATTAATAAATTTATGTTAAACTTAATTAATAAGGTACATGTCTAGATAACATCCATATTCAATTAAAATTATAATATTAGAGTTTGAATAAGAGATAATGAGTTTCCTTGAAACATCTAGTTTATTTTAATTCAAGGTTATTATAGGAATTAAATAAATAAATAGAAGGAAGCGGTATAGTATAACAAATTATTTGAATTTGATATATATATGGAATTACATAATCAAGATTATTATCTTATCTAGAGTGAAATAGATTCAACAATGATATAAGTCTAATAAATTTGTGTTGGATATTGTATAACAAATTCCCTTTTGATTTATTATAAAGTATAAATGAAAGGGGGTCTTTGAAATTAATATTTTTTTGGTGGTTTCATTTTAATAAAATAGAAGTAAAACGATGAGGTATTACAATAATTACATATTTAAATCTAAAGTGACGCAAGAGCATCACTCCACCTCAGCACACGCCAACTGATTAGCACAATTGGTGTGAATTCAAGGAAGGGAGAGGCGTCGCCCTCTCATTTTGTCTTCAAACTCTAAATCGTGATTAAGGAAATTAATGCTGACAAGCTGGTAGAGCCAAGTTGTGCCTTCGCACACGCTATAGATGAGGTCACCATTAAGTGGCTGACGGTAGGAGGGATCTGTATCCGATTCGGATCAGATTTACATCAGTGTAATCTACCTCATTAGTTAGGCATTTTGAATGGTGATTAGACACCACTAGCTTAGCTTGGAGGGAAGCTCATCAAGCCCCTCTTGTATAAATATCTGTATTATTGCATAGTAGAGTGGGGGGTTGAGAGGCTATAGGAGTTGATGAAAATTCATTGTAAGCGATGAATTAGTTGGAGGTTGATGAGAGACAAGACTTAGTTGCAGTCCGGACTCATATATTGTAATTGGCATTCTATCATTAATAGAAAGGAGAAGAGATTTCACTGTTTGCAATTTCCTATGTGATGGGTGTTGTTGATGAATGCCATTTTTTTTATGAATGTTTATGTTGTAGATGTGCATGTTAGGATTCATCTATAGGGACAGAGTCAGATCTCTCTATCTGTGATTATGTCCAGTTAGTTTTGGGTTCTTTAGGCTAAGTGCAAGGAGTGCGTGACAGAGGGTTGAACTCTGTGAGCCGACGCAAGGAGTGCATGTCGGAAATCATTCGAGTCAAAGAAGAACATGCCAGGAGGGCACACCAGAATCATTCACAAACTCAAAGGGGAAATTCAAGGTTGGTGAATACCTTGAAAAGAAATTATTCACAGGAGGAAGCGTAGCACATGGTTACTGAATACTCTGTAAGTCTCTGCCAGGAGGGAATCGAGTAAGTGTGAGCGTGTGTAGAACCAGCACATTCTAGAGTGTTGGATATGTTGAGAGAACCCCAGGGTTCTTGAACACTTTGAGGAAGGAAGGCTTTTCAAGTCTGCATCGAGCGAGGAAAGGAGATGCCTTAATACTTCTGGAAGAGCTCAGGGAAAAGATGTCAAAAGACTAAAACAAGTGCAAGGAGTGCGCCAAGGATAAAGTAAGTTCACCTTACAAGCTTAGGAGGAAGGGCGTTAAGTTTCCATAAGGGAATTAGAAAGTCCACATAAGGACGCAAGGGATCCGAGAAACTTGAAGGTTCCAAGATGAGAAAAATGTCAAGAGATATATCGCAGAACTCAGTAGGGAGAGCATAGAAAGGGTCGAGAACAGTCTATGTCTCGAGCAGAAAAGGATATAAGTGTCAACAAGGAGGAATGACTCACCGAAGTCCCGAAGGAAACAAAAATTGTCCATCGTCAGGAGGAGACAGGTGGAGAAAGATCAGGAGATCTGAGAGTCAGAGCTCTGGGAAGTTTTCCAAGAGAAAACAGAAACCTTTGTGAAGTCTTGAAGAGAGGTTTGAATCTAGGTCGTTGAATTTGAAAGGGACGCATGGAAGAGATCCACACATTTCAAAGGGGTAGCACTCCAGGAGTTTGTCAACAAGGAAAGAGAAATATTGTCGAAGCTCCGAAGAGCGAAGTATATCCTTGTCGTCAATTGCCATGACGTATGTGGTGTTAGATCTCGGCATCTAGAAGGAATCACTCCAAAATAAATTAGAGGAGGACCAGCGAGAGACTCCCTAAGGCTGGAGTCTGAATAGATCACAGTCGTCGATCTGAAGAAGAAACAGGGACCGTTTATCCTCACACCGTTTGAGTTCACCTTTTCAGAGTTCGGGAACGTAGGAGTTGGTTGTCATGGAAATACCTGAAGCCCAAATCTCGAAGCGATTTTGTGGTTTATTCTGCAGTAGAGTGGCCATTCAATGTCACAAGAGATGAAATCAGCGTGGGAGATCAGAATGGTCCATCCTTAGAGCAACATAGATAATTGCAGGCAAGTAGACTATATAACGGAAACCATCCAGGAGAACAACTGGAAGAAGTCATAGAGGGGATAAGGAGGTTGATGGTGAAGTCAGCGGAAGAAGCAGTCAGCAAGGAGAATATGGATAGAGGAGAACCTACACGAGCAGTAGGGAAGATGCAGAAGCAGTAATAGTAGAAAAGCTGAGGAGTAGAAGGACAGATCCAAGAGAAAGTTTGGGATCTAGGAGGATTTCAACAAAGCTCGGAAGTTCATGAGCAGGAGCTCATGAATTTTCGTGGTCGTGGAGTATGATGCAGGAGATTATTCCACCTCAGCACGCATCAGCTGATTAGCATGATTGGTTCACATTCAAGGAAGGGAGAGGTGCCACCCTCTCAGTTTTCCTTCAAACTCTAATTCATGATTAAGGAAATTAATGTTGACAGGATGGTAGAGCCAAATTGTGCCTTCGCACAAGATGTAGATGAGGTCTCCATTAAGTGGTTGATGGTAGGAGGGATCTGTATCCGATTTGGATTAGATTTCCACCATTGTAATCTACCTCATTAATCAGGAGTTTTGAATGGTGATTAGACACCACTAGCTTAGCTTGGAGGGATGTGTTAATGTTTATGCCATTATTATACTTCTTTGCATTTCAATAGATAAGAGAATCATAAGAACAAGATCACTGAGAAATACACATTCACAAGAGGCACATCATTTATCCTGGGAAACCCTATAGGGGAAGAAAACCTAGCAAAAACTTCCTTATCATAAATTGCTAATACAATGTTCAAGAGATAACTCAAACCAATACAGATAGTCCTCTCCAAAGGATATGCCACTCTTCTTCTTCTCTCTTACTGGTAAGTTGCAGCTTGCTTCTCAAGAATGAGCAAGTGTGTTGTGTGTTAAAGTGAGGCGCTAGCCTCTCTATATATACAAGACTGGCATGTGTGAAGGGGCTTCACTGGCAGGGTCGACCTCTCACTCTGGGTGGGTAAACCCACCTTTAATTTAATTCTGGGTCTCAATAATAACTATTGGGGTCGACTTCTTATTCTACCTATTACAATTGTTTGATGACCAATCCACAAAAGGGGATTTGGTCCTAATACAATTACTGACATGATTGATCCACAATGGGGATTAATCCTATGAATAAAATAACAATATTAATAAGAATACTCTTGGCAGTTACATTATTTCAACACTCCCCCTTAACCCCCTTAACAAGAAGGGTCTTCTTCAACAGCATCAGGCAAGAGAGGTCTGCATCATCAGTGGCATCAGGAGGACAGTATCGTCAATATCATCTTGAAACATTGGCTAGCATATTTATGAGTCATCAAAAGTTTTCTTCATCGACAACATCATCATTCTCGAAAGAATGCCATCATCATCTACATCAACATGTATCAGTAAAAATGATACCTCATCACAGCACTAGGTTGGCACATCACAGTACTACATTGGCTCAATGTCACAGCGGTTAAGCTGGTAGCTCAGTGTCAGTCACGTCTTGCTTTACGTCTAACAACGAGGTCAGAAGCAAGGAATCATCTTGTTTTGCGTCTAACAACTAGGTCAGAAGCAAGGAATACATCATCATCTCACTTTACATCTAACAACTAGGTCAAAAGTGAGGAATCATCTTGCTTTACGTCTAACAACGAGGTTAGAAGCAAGAAACACATCAACATCTCGTTTTATGTCTAACAACGAGGTCAGAAGTGAGGAATTATCTTGCTTTACGTCTAACAACAAGGTTAGAAGCAAGGAACACATCAACATCTCTCTTTACGTCTAACAATGAGGTCAGAAGTGAGGAATCATCTTGATTTACGTCTAACAACGAGGTCATAAGCGAGGAATCATCTTTCTTTACATCTAACAACTAGGTCAGAAGCAAGGAATCATCTTGCTTTACGTCTAACAGCGAGGTCAGAAGAAAGGAACACACAGCGTCATGCTTTACGTCTAACAGCGAGGTCAGAAGCAATGACTCATCTTACTTTACGTCTAACAGTGAGGTCAGAAGCAAGGAACAGACAACATCATGCTTTATGTCTAACATCGAGGTCAGAACCAATGACTCATCTTTCTTTACATCTAACAGCGAGGTCAGAAGCAATGACTCATCTTGCTTTACGTCTAACAATGAGGTCAGAAGCAAGGAACAAATATATACTCCCCCTTTCAGGGAGGGTCCTTTCAGACTATACCAAGTTTATCTCGAAAGTGTTCAAACTTTACACGAGATAGAGGTTTGGTCAACACGTCACCAACCTGTTCATCCGTGCTAATGTACTGGAGATTCAAGGCTCCTCTCTGTACCATGTTGCAGATGAAATGATAACGGATTTCTATGTGCTTCTACCTGTCATGGAATACTGGATCCTCTATCTTTTTTATGTAGCTCTGGTTGTCACATAGAATCACGGTTTCTCTCATATCCAAGTCAAATAGGCCAGTCAGCAACTTTCGAAGCCATATATCTTCATAGCTAGCAGAACATGTGGCAATGTACTCTGCTTCCGCTGTGCTGAGAGCAATACTGGATTGCTTCCTACTCTGTCATGAGATCATGGCTGATCCCAAACTGAAACAGCATCCGGAAGTGCTTTTTTTTTCTGCAATGCTTCCTACCCAATCTGCATCAGTATATCCACTCAATGTGAAGTCATGATCTCCATCATAGCAGAGACCATAATCCATTGTACCTTTAAGGTACCTCATCACATGTTTTACAGCCACTAGGTGAACACGTCTGGGCTCTACTAAAAACTGACTCAAGGTGTTCACTACAAAACAAATGTCTGGTCTGGTGTTTTTCAGGTACATCAGCGATCCAATAATCTTTTTGTATAGTGTGGCATCTATCAAGTCTGACAAAGTATCGACCAGCATCTTCATCTTCACTTCCATGGGTGTATTCATGGGCTTGCATTCTAGCATGCCGAATCTCTTTAAGATTTCGATCGTGTACTTCCCTTGGTTAAGGAATATCCTTTCTGGACTCTACCATACCTCAAGACCTAAGAAGTAATGCATTAGGCCAAGGTCTTTCATTTCAAATTCTGCGGCAAGTCTCTAGTTAAGAATAAGTCATCCACATACTGTAGTAATATTACTGGTTCATCATCCATAATTTTGAAGTAGATATTTGAGAAGGCTTTACTCTTGGTAAAGCCTAAGATCCTCAAGAAACTGTCTATACGGCCATACCAAGCTCTGGGAGCTTGCTTCAATCCGTATAAGGCTTTCTTCAATCGACAGACATGAGGCTTCCTATCTTCAACCTCAAATCCTTGGGGTTTCTCTATATACACTTCCTCTTCGATAACACCATTCAGAAAAGTTGTCTCCATGTCCATCTGGTGCAGCTTCCATTTCATCTTGGCAACAAGAACTATAATGGTTTTGATCGAAGTGTATCTGGCCACAGGAGCGAATGTATCTTCATAGTCAATGCCTTCCTTCTGGGAAAAGCTATGAGCGACAAATCTTGCTTTATATTTCTCAATACTTCAATCAGCAACATGTTTTATTTTGAAGAGCCATTTTGATGATACCACATCCTTACTTTTTGGTCTGGGAACTACTTCCCATACATCATTCTTTATTATGGATTGGTATTCCTCTGTCATGGCATCTACCCATTCCTTCTTTTGAATGGCCTCTTCAAAGCATGTAGGTTCTTCATCAAGTAGATTTCACATCAAAGTCGTGTAACTAGAGAATGGCTTTGGTCTTTTCACCTATCTCATGGTTCCTTTTGGAACACCATACTTCTCTCCATCTTGAATAAGCTCTCTTGCCCAAGCAGGCTTTCTTTAATGGGAGAAGGTCATTTGAGGAGGTTCTTTAACTTTTTTTATATCATGGTCTTTAGGAGTCTCCTCATCAGGGGAAGTTATGACTTCCCTTACTGGTTCTGCAGCTCTGGGAACTTCCCTCATGGATTATGTAGTCCTGGGATTTACAGGTTCCTCTTCATATACTTCTTCAAGCTGGTATCTTCTTGATTTCTTAAGTGCTACTTCTTCATCAAAGGTAACATCCCTTCTGATCTCAATGTGGCGGTGAACAGGTATGTAGATTCTGAAGTCCTTGGAGACCTCACAGTATCCCACAAATATTCCCTTCTTTCCAGAGGGTTCCAGCTTGTTTCTTTTCTCTTTCGGTATATGAATAAACACTGGACAGCCAAATATTTTGAGATGGCTTACCTTTGGCTCCTTTCTGGTGAACATCTCTTCCGGTGTCTTGAGCTCCACTGTGCTATGGGATAATCAGTTCTACACATAAACAACTGTCATTGTTGCTTCTGCCTATAAGCACGTAGGAAGATCTTGATCTTCACAGCTTCCAGCATGGTTCTGTTCTTCCGTTTAGCTACACCATTTTGTTGGGGATCTTGATCCCAACATCTTTGCAGATATTCATGAACTCTTTTGAGGTATATTCTCCTCCATTATCTGACCTGAGTATCTTAATCTTCCTTACAGAAAGGTTTTCTATCAAGGCTTTGAATTCCTTGATCTTGTTGAACACTTCAAATATATCCAGGTCTTTTACGAGAATAATCATTATTGAATGATACATAGTATACATACCCATTAATGGAGGATGATGGCATTGGGCCACACACGTCTAAATGAATGAGTTCTAGTACTCCTTCTGCTTTGTTTCCCCTCTTTGGAAAAGGGTTCTTGATATTCCTCCCTTCCGCACATCCATTGCATATGCCTTCTTGATCAACCTTGAGTCCTGGTAAACTTGTGACAGCTTTGCATATGTATAGTAGCACCTTGTAGTTGATGTGAGCTAATATTCTATAGTTCACATGGATTCTTCAATAGCGTGGGTCATGGCAGCTTCTGAGTGACCCACCTTCTTATTTTCCACTAATGATTGCTTCATTTATGATTTCTCCTTTAGTACGTTGCCTTCTGCAACCTTCGCTATAGCTTCCTCATGTGACCTGGAGCAAGGTCAACAAAACAACAAGCAAGAATAATATCCTTCTGATAATATAAAGCAATAGCACGAACAATCATCACAATAGCTCCTTTAGAGTTATCACTTATAATTTATCTGAAGCAAAGATTAAAGGTAAGGAATACAATACAAAATGAGGTCAACACTCTCATAGTGTTGTGACCAATCATTCTTCCATGGCAATCTAGAACTAACACATGAGGTTTCTCCTAGAGGAGGTGTTAGTCATATCAGTCAAAGTATTTACATCTATATTCTCACATTCTATAAAGTATAATACTTTACGACGATTGTTATCTCAACTAAAGTCATCATCTTGTCATGTGTACCTTTGAATCTTGATTAATCAAACCTGGAGCCTTGTCCTCAAGAGTGAGTGTTCTCTTTTCTTACAGGTCTCCTTCACTCAAGTGACAAGTGTTTTCTTCAACCTGTCTGTTGCACTAAGATAATATGCTATCTTGACAAAAGGTTAGGTTAGAGGATAATCTCTATGATCAACTTTTGATTCTTCTAATAATTTGATCATAGCTTCAACATGCAACACTGATCAAGATAATTTCATAACAAATAGATGCATATTAGAATAATCACACCTGGGTTGCATCATTCCTCTAAATGTGTTGGATCTTGAGATCCTTCTGGATCTATGGAAAGAGATCCCTTTTCCACCAAATACTCTTTAGGGTTTAACCATTAAACATATGTGAGTACATACCTCGGATAGCATTTGCAGGTAGTAGCTCCATCTGGTAGCAGTGGTAATCATTACCAACTCTTGAGAAAATTTCAAGGGTGATTGCAACTGGTTCTACGGCTGCAACTGCAACTGGTACTCCAACTACCACTGCAACTTAGGGTTTTATGAGGAAACCCTAATTTTTCAAACTTCGAATTTTGAAATTTTGATCTAGGGGATAGATGCGCTGAGCTAAGGAAAGTTAGCTGGTGCAGTTGGAATTTTGAAAATCCAAATCTTACCCCTTCAAATCTGATCTGTGGATTTTTGGACTCGTGCTTCTAGTTTTCTAGTACTTCTGGTACTCTGGTACTTCTGGTACTCTGGTTTTCTAGTTTTCTAGTACTTTGTGAAACTAGGGTTTCACTTTCCGGGAGATATAGCCACTGAAAAGGTGTGCTCTAAGTGCCAAAATGATCCTTGGGGGAGGGCACATCTTTCTAGGTGGTTTTAGGGCTGAAAAGATTCGCTTTTGCAAAACCCTCATTTTCAGGTACTGCAACAGTGACATTTTTCTCTTGTGAAATATGCTTCCTTCAGGTTGGCTCTGATACCATGTTAATGTTTATGCAATTATTATAGTTCTTTGTATTTCAATAGATAAGAGCATCATAAGAACAAGATCACTGAGAAATACACATTCACAAGAGACACAACATTTATCCTAGGAAACCCTCTAGGGGAAGAAAACCCTGCAAAAACTTCCTTATCATAAATTGCTAATACAATGTTCAAGAGATAACTCAAACCAATACAGATAGTCCTCTCCAAAGGATGCACCACTCTTCTTCTTCTCTCTTACTGGTAAGTTGCAGCTTGCTTCTCAAGAATGAGCAAGTGTGTTGTGTGTTAAAGTGAGGTGCTAGCCTCTCTATATATACAAGACTGGCACGTGTGAAGGGGCTTCACTGGTAGGGCCGACCTCTCATTCTGGGTGGGTAAACCCACCTTTAATTTAATTATGGGTCTCAATAATAACTGTTGGGGCCGACTTCTTATTCTGCCTATTACAATTGTCCGATGACCAATCCACAAAAGGGGATTTGGTCATAATACAATTACCGACATGATTAATCCAAAATGGGGATTAATCCTATGAATAAAATAACAATAATAATAAGAATACTCTTCGCAGTTACATTATTTCAATAGGATACTCATTGAGCCCCTCTTGTATAAATATGTGTATTATTGCATAGTAGAGTGGGGGGTTGAGAGGTTGTTGGAGTTCATGAAAATTCATTGTAAGACAAGAATTGGTTGGAGGTTGATGAGAGCCAAGACTCATTTGCAGTCTAGACTCATAAATTGTAATTGACATTCTGTCATTAATAGAAAGGAGAACAAATTTTATTGTTTGCAATTTCCTATGTGATGGGTGTTGTTGATGAATGTCATTTGTGTTTATGAATCTTTATGTTGTATATGTGCATGTTAGGATTCATCTACAAGGATAGAGTTAGGTCTCTCTATCTGTGAGTATGTCGATTCAGTTATAGGTTCTTTAGGCTGAGTGTAAGGAGTGTGCGAGAAAGGGTTGAATTATGTGAGCCAACGCAAGGTGTGTGTGTCTGAACTCATTCAAGTCAGAGAAGAATGTTCCAGGAGGGCACACCAGAATAATTCACAGACTCGAAGGGGAAATTCAAGGTTGTTGAATACCTTGTAAATAAAGTCTAAACAGGAGGAAGCGTAGCACAGGGTTATTGAATACTCTGTAAGACTCTTCCATGAGGGCATCGAGTAAGTGTCACCGCGCACAGAACCAACACATTCTGGAGTGTTGGAGACGTTGATAGAACCCCAGGGTTGTTGAACACTCTGAGGAAGGAAATCTCTATAAGTGTGCATCGAGCGAGGAAAGGAGATGCCTTAATACTTCTAGAAGGGCTCAGAGAGAAGCCGTTAGAAAACTAAAATGAGCACAAGGAGTGCGCCAATGATAAAGTAATTTTACCTTAAAATATCAGGAGGAAGGGCGTTAAGTTGTCAGGAGGGAATTATAAAGTCCGCAGAAGGACATGTTAGCACTTTGTAAATTTGTTTGGATGATAAACAAATGATAGAGGTAACCTACAAACCTAATTTAGAGCTGGTTACTAGCCTGCTCAGCTCGAAGAGGGCTCTCTCGTGTCATTTGGTGTTTCTTTGGAAATTAGTGGCTAGGTTTCGTTTCTTTTTTCGGGGGGTTTTATAAATTTTTTGGCGAGGAAGAGGAGGGACACTTAGGTCTATGGAGTCGAAATTATGAAAATGAATGAATGCACTGACTAGCCAGTAGAACTCTCCAGAGGATAAAGGCTAAATGAGGCGATGAATCTTAGTTATAAATTGTAGTTTGTAGGGCGTAAGAAGAAAAATAAAACAAGTAACTACATCAGAGAATTAATGAAATGAATTCTGAATTAGTTATGAAGAACTTCACACAATTTAAATTGCTTAATCCAAGAGCATCACAAGATGAATTATGGGATTTTAAACTGTTCAATTTAAACATAAGATAGTGTAAATGAAATTAAAGAACACAAGAAATACATACAATGAGAGGAGACAAAACTCATATCACCACCATTAGAATCTTTTCATAGAGACTTCAAAATCTTATGCATATGTATTCAATTCAGCTTCAGAAAATTGCAATAGAGTTCATAACAACTAAGGAGGTGCCCTTACACTTCTGCTAACCCCCAATACATTTAGAACTCCTAATATTTATAATAGTTGAGTTCCTTCGTTTTGAAATCGATTAAAGTGATTACAAAGAAATGCTCCAGCTTCTAAAACTGATTAAAATGATTAAATGAAATGTTTTAGTTCTGTAACGTTTTGCAATGATGCAGGCTTCTATGGCGTTTCAATCCCTCTCTTCGTCTTATGACTCTGTCTCAGATATAAATCCCTACCTGAGAATGAGTGGAACTGGCAAGAAATGGCGTACTGTTGAGTTGCAGGTGATATTCACACCAGGGCTCTAACATTCTAGTGTTTAAAAAATAATAATCAAATAAATTTAAACGACTAACAATCATTTTTGGGGGGATCAAGGAAGTGATTTGCGGCAACCTGCTTTTCATCTTTCAATGTACTTGGTGATGCCACGTACCCCTGAGAGAAAAACGTGGTTTAAATTGTGGGACTTCCCTTCAAAATTAAACTCCATGCAATGTCGCCCCCCGCAATTGCTCTTGGCTATTGATCTTGTTGTAATCTGCGATCTGGGTAATCCTACTAATTTAGCATCATGTTGAATTTTAGCTGTTTGCCAACTCCAAAATCCTTTTAACAAAGTTTAGAGATGGCACCATGCGTGTCCATAATCTTCAACGGTTGATAATGATATTGAATTAGATCAATGGTTGGTGTTAACTTTGGCCTTTGACACTTCGGGTGATTTCTCTTTCACAGTCCTTCAATCTTCCAGAGTTCATTTCGCCAAAGTAGATCAGACAGTGGGATGTTATTTTCATGATGCATTGTTCTCGTTTATTTCGGAACTTCGGGTATTTGTTTGTAGTGAAACTCCCAAATTACAAACTCTCGGAGTGATGTAACTTGCTAACGTAGATCACCTTAGGTGGCACATGTTTCTTCTCCTGAATCTAATGGTTATCCTAGCTCCTGAAGTGTTTCTCAGATCGACAGCTGAGAGTGACTTCGAAAATTCAAGATTCGGGTGAAATCATATTCTTTGAATCCTTTTTTTCCAAAGTGGTTGGCATCTAAATTGACCATTATTCGGATCCAACGACCATCATGTATTGTCTAGATCTGATGGTCCTCATTTAACCCAAAAAATAGTGACTCAATCCAACGGCTATCGGGAATTCGGACATTCGAGATCTCAATATTTTTTCCTTGCTTATCCTATCCTTCCACTTTCCTTAATTCAATGGGCAGGATATTTCCTGAAGTGTTCCTTAGATCGGACGACTCATGTCCACTTCGGGATTTCAGGCTTCAGGATTTTTCTTCTGCTTTCTTGTGCAGTCCTTCGAAGTGCTAAGTCTCTGAAACGAGAGATTTGGCATCGTGTGTCCTTGTCGATGGACGGTCCATATGAACTCCGGGATTCGAGCCTTCGGGATTCTTTTAATCACTCAGCTTATGCTAGATTTATCCCTTTCCTTCCCTATTTAGCCTCTTTTACTAGTTTATCGGGTTTCTAAACAGGTTTAGCATACTGCTAGATCCTGAAACCTCAATTTGACCTAAAAATAAATTAATATGTGATAACAGTGGCTCCAACTAGGGATGTTATCCTCCCATTGAGGTAGCAAATAACTTGTAGACCTAGTGCCTGATCCATTGGGCTACTCCAAAAACATATGTGTACATTGTTCTGACCTGTCACTAGTGTCCATTGAAAACCAAAGTCTGTACACTGCTCTCAACTGAAGGTTGAACACCAAATACACCACAAAAATCTGACTGTACACACTATTGAAAATCCAAACTGAAAAATGCTTGATCGACAAGCTTATTCACACCTACCTACCCTAACTGTTGAAATGAACTGCCAATCAAGTGAAATCATAATGCTAATGCAACCATGCAATCATTTTATCCATTGTTTGTTTTCTTTGCACTTGCTTGCTCCAATGGTGCCAGGATTTTGGGGATGATATTATTTTTCAGTTGCATTATGTCCTTACTAGCAATCTGATTTTTAAGGTAAGCATCATTTGCAAACACACCTGCATCTTCCTCTTCATCATAATATTCTTCATCAATATTCAAATTTTCAAATTCATCTTCCATCTTGAGGAAACTTTTTATTTGTTTATCATCTTCAAAAACCTTCCAGTACTAAATATTATTAGGCACTGCCAGTCTATGCTTGATCTCAATTTCATATCCCCTACTAGGAAATATTGGAATTTTGAAAATTGAAGCTGAAGTAGCAAGAGCATCAACAATCTGATTTTGACCCCTTGGAACTGATGAGAGGTTGTATTATGAAAATCCTTCAAGAAGGTCTAGAACTGTATTCCTGTGCTTTGCTTGATATATTAACTTTACCTGATTTATGATCAATTCAGAATCTCCATGAACATCTATCCTCCTAGCACCCATCTCTTTCAAACCCTTCAAACCCAACATCAGTGCCTCATATTCAACCATGTTGTTTGTGCAATCAAAAGCTAGCTTATAAGAGCACAATTTTGTAGCTAGTATGGGGGGATTTATCCACACACCAACCCCTTCCCCCTCTCTGTTGACATCTCCATCGAAACTCATGCCCCACATCTCATCCTCTGCATTTTCTTGTTGTTCTGAAATTTTCTCAATATGTCGATCAGCTTTGTTTTCAACATCCCTGTCAATCTCTGGCCCTTTCTCTTCAAAACAAAAATCATTGAATAAAATGGAAGACCCCAACTTAGTCTCCACAGAGTATATGGGATGGTTATTCAGTTGTGAATTGTTGTTGACCATGTATTTGAGAAAATACTCTATGTATAATCTCATATCTTGACCAAAGATAGGGATGGTGGCGTATGACATATCCATCTGAACAGTTCCCTTCAACTTTGCATCCCGTGTCCTAGATAATAGCATGCCAAACTTGGGAGGGATATTAGCAACTACTACATCCATGACCATATTCTTTGCTGGAATTTGGGACAAAGAAACCACTAGATCTTTGATCAGGCCCAGACACTTCACCTTCCTTGAATCGAAGGAGAAAATATCTTTGTAAATATTTGGGATGTCCAGGTCCAATTGGTCCATTACCACCTTGGGCATCAGGTTATGGGATGCACCTGAATCCAACATAGCATTGTGCAAAGTCATATCATGGATCTTCAGACCAACATAAAAAGGAGGGACTTCATCAACATCACTACTTTCCTCCACACTTGGGCCGAACAAGATGGCAAGATGATCATCTTGTATGTTCAAAGTTTCATAAGTTTGTTCCATATTAAGCATCTTGATTATATGATTTCTATATTCAGTGTTATTTATCAACTTATTGAATGGTACAGATATTTTAATCTTGGCCATCTCAGTTTCAAAATTAAAGGAGGATGAGGTTTTTTCTACCTCTTTGATGACTATATCCTTTCTTGTTTCAAGCACTTTCTTCTCGGGCTATTCTCTCTGCCTTACTTTGTCCACAACAAATTTTGCAGTAGAGTCCTTTTTGGGCCAAATTGAAGAAGTTATGTTGTTCTAGGATTCTTTGGTGGGATTTCCCTTTGCAGGATTTCCCTTAGAAGGATTTCCTTTTGGAGGATTGGCACGCACCTTTTGGTTTTGTAAATTATATTGCTTCTGGAATTGCATGATAGTGTTTTGTAGCCCTATTTGGTAATCTTCCTTTTCTACTAACAACCTTTCCTCCTCATCTTGCATGAAGATTTCATTTGCATCCATGAGCTGCTCATGTTCTTCTTTAGTCAAAAACACTTATGCTTCATTATCATCACAACAATTCATGTTGTCTTTGAAATTTCCATCATAATTCTCATTCACATAATTATTTTGAAAAGGAGGCCTTATTTGTTGGTCCCTCTGATTTCCCTGATTCCCCTTATTTCTCTGATCTCTTTGTCTAATTTGTGGGATTGTTGGTCTTCTATGATTTCTAGGTGGACCATCAGCTTGTTCTCTGGTGTTTGGATTATTATCTAAGGCCATTATCTCCATCATTTTCTCCATGGTATTCATCATCGTTTCAAACCTTTCTTATGTTGTCTGTAAGGTTGAAGGTTGTTCTTTATATTGAACTTTGTTCATGTCCCTGTCAGAGTTAGATTTGATCTTTCCTGAAGCCATTAAATTTACCTCAACTTCTATTTCGTCAGTCATCGTATCATCTAATGAAGCATAACTTTGTTCTCTTAATAACAAAGATAAATCACTTTCAAAGGAATCAACATATCTAAGTTGAGAAGCTTTGGGGGGGGGGGTTACCTCAGTAGGAATCATATTATAGAACTTTATAAATCTGGATGGAAATTCCTGCACTGTTTCGTTAGGTGATCTCCTCGTGTTTTTATATTGAGTTAACAATTGAAGGGGGTTGTTCTTCTCACCCCACTTTGCAAGAAAACGAGTTTCAAAGGCCTCAAAATATATGATACTAGTTGTTGGGAGAGCTCTGAACCACTTCCTCACTTCTCCTGCAAGACTTTGTGCAAACAACCTCATTTTTTCATCTTCAAAATCTACTTCTTCCAAGTCTATAAAATCATAGAACCAGTCTAGATGTTTTTGGGCTGACACACTGCCTTCAACATCAAATAATTTGATCCTTAGATTATACCCCGGAGGAAAATTATGTAACTGAGCAAGAAGTACAAGAGAGGAAAATATAGTTTCCATGGTTGTTGTGAGGACTTGAAGTTGTTGTTGGCTCTGAGTATGAATCGCTATAGGCTTCACAGATGCAGATAAAATCAAATCCTTGAACCATTTCTCACCAAATATGGTTTCGCTCAAACAAGATTCTGATTTAGTTATGAACAGAGTTTGCTCAAATTTAAGATCAAACTCAAGATCTTCAATGCTTGTTACTCCATAGTTGGTGATGCAGGAGCATCACTCCCAAGCCAACCATGTGCCAGCCAACCAGCTCAATCAGCGCATTCAAGGAAGAGAGGTTCCATCCCTTTCACATTTTGAATTTGAATTAAGGGCATTTAATGTTTGTAAGGCTAAATCTAGATCCAATCTAGACTAGACAGCCCATTCAATTGTAGAGTTAATGTAATTGAATAGAGTAGGTAGCTTGGAGGGAAGAGCTCAAAGAGCCCCCTCATGTAAAATATCTTGGGATCTTGTTTTGAGTTAGTCGAAGTAGCATAGAGATAGAGATAGGGGGAACTCTGCGTGAATAGAGAGGAGAGAAGGATTCGAGACTCTATAAAAGTCTGATCTCAAGAACATATTGTAAAAAGAGGCATTTCATATTAATATAAACAACAGTTTTCCCCTGCATATTATTCTGTGGTTGCATGAATGTCTTTATGTTTGTTCATTACATGATGTAGATGTGTGTTAGTATGGATTTGTAGGGACGGATAGGTTATGCTATCTGTTGGGTTCTTTGATTTCAGGTTTGGGGATCTTTGAGGCTTCATGCCAAGAGAGTGTGACAGAACACTGCAGGTTCTGAGAGCCAGTGCATAGAGTGCACTTCCAATTCTGCAGAATTTGGACAAAGACGCGCCAGGAGGGTGCACCAGCTGAAGTCTTAAACTGAGAGAGAGAAACCTCAAGGTTGTTGAATCACTGAGGAATTATGGAAGAGCTCTGTCAGGCGGGCATTGAGTAGATGCACGAGTTGCATTAAGGAGAAGAACTCTGGTTCAAGTTCATAAGGAGATAGAATCGTTGAGGATTCTATAGAGCTCTGTTAGGAGGGCATTGAGCACAGGCACAGAGTGCAGAGGAGAACTCCATTGTGGGTTCAAGGAGAAATCAGAATCACTGAGGATTTTGGAAGCTCTGCCAGGAGGGAATTGAGCAGGTGCTGAGGGCATAAGAAATGACTCTTTGAGTTATGGAACAGAGAAGAGTCCAAGAGAGGATCTTCACAGGGTTGTTGAACACCCTACAGACTCAGCAAGGAGTTTCTTGAGAAAGAGACTGCCAAGAGGGCATCAGATTCTCCACCTGAGGGAGAAGAAAGGGGTTAAGTCCTTTAGAAGTTTGAGCAATAGAAAATCTCAGGACAGATAGCACCTTCGTGTGTCTAGAGACCCTGTAGGAATCACAGAGGTTGAGGAAACCTTTCAACATTTTACAGAAGAGAAGCTCAGGAGGAAAAGTGTTTTTGTGCACATAAGCGACAACTACCAGGAGTGTAGGAAGTCGGGGAAAACCTTTCCAGGTTTCACAAGTCCCGAAACCTCAAGAGGGAAAGTGTCCTTAGAACACAAGAAGGAACCAAGATTACGGGCTCTGTAACAAAAGAAAAGGACGAGGCCTTATGGAGCAAGAAAATATTCCAAAGGTGAAAGAAGAAGAATAAGCTTAGGAGAGAGCTATAGCTATCGTTGGATCGAGCAGAGGAAAAGATCTGGACTATTGAAGTTTCCCGTCTAGGAGGCAACAGTTGGGAGAGCGCATAGGAGAAGAAGATCTAAGCTGTCAGATCTTGCACAGATCACCGACCGTCGTTGGATCTGGGAAAAGGTGTGCGTGAGTTAATATTGCATATGAGCTGAGTGGAGGCTCATCGAAAGTCCCAAAACGGTAGAGGCATCAGGGTTTTGGAGATTTTTTATTCAGGATTCCAGGAATCTAGATGATGAGAGATCAGGGCACTACATAGTGAAAGTCGCAAAACAATGAAAGAATCATGGCCATCCATTTGTAGGAGGACACGTGGCGGACATCCAGAAACCCATCGAGATTTCAGAGATTTCGGCATATCGGGGTTTCGGATACTGAGAGTTCAAGGGTGGAAGAATCGGGAGACTATAAGTCCCAGGCCACGAAGTCCCAAAAATATTCCGGAACATTCATCACAGGAGGACACATGGTAGAGTGGTCAAGGTTTTGGGGAAATCCCCGAAAGGGAGGATTTCGGCATTACGGGTACCGGGGATGTGAAGGGAAAGAGTTAGAAACTCTTGACCCATGAAGTTCTGAAAGAACGCGAGCCATTAGATCTGGGTACATGGACCAATAGCCGTCGGATCTGTGGAAATCTACACGAGGTTTAAATCCTCACGCGCAGAGAAGAGAATCCGAAAAATTCCCGACAAGGTAGAGGTATCGGGATTTTGACTTCGGGAATTCGAAGGTTCAGAGGATGAAGGACCGGAGATTAGGACTCATGGGTCCCAAAGTCTCGAAGGTATCTGATTTTTCCATCTAAGAAGGACAGGTGTCATGAGATCCTTTCATATCGGGGATTCGGACATTGGGAAGCAGAGAAGGGAGTCTTTCGGCTTCACTACTGGCGAAGTCCCGAAACGATCTAGACCATCCATCTGTGGAGGACACGTGGGGGAGATCAGGGAGTCCACCGAGATTCCAGATACCAGGGATTCGATAGAATAGAGGATAAGTGTCGCAGGGGTTGCGAAGTTCCAAAACGCGAAACCTCAAAAACTCTGAAAGAACAAGGAGGCACGTGGAAGCAGAGCGAGGATATCAGTATTTAAGATACTAGGAAATCCAAAGAGAAGGGACTGGGAGAACCTTGCCTCAGGAAAGCCCGAAATGCAAAAACCCAAAGCTGTCGAGGAAAAGAACGGATCGCGGAGATTTGAGGTATTCATGGTCATTTCTAAGTTTGGAACTTCGGGAGTTCTGAAGACAAAGGATCGAGCATTTCAGCAATTAGAACTTCGATATCGCGAAATTTGACATAGAGGAGAGTGAGGTTGTGGCCACACTTGATATCTGGATTTCAGGATTCGGCATTCTGGGGATCCCGTAGACATAAGGTTGGATCATTTTGGCATCGGAAAACGCGAAAGAAGGAGAAAGTCGGGGCATAGGCATATTGGCTTTTCGGAAGTCGACTTTCCGAGAGTCCAGAAGACAAGAGGTCGGGCGCTTTTGCATTGAGAAAACCCCGAAAGGGATTGTGGTCATATGGGAAGTGGTCACATGGACTAAGATCTGGCCCAGGAGGCTAATTACTATGAGCGCCATTTCGGCATTTCGGTATTTTGGTGATCGGGAGATCGAGGAGTCAAGGACTCTCATCATCAGGACTCAATGAGTCACGGGACCTGAAATTTTGTTTTCAGAGAAAAGGTCCACGGATGTATACAGAGGCCGTGGGGAGAGTTAAAGGACCTGTGGATCGAATATTGGAGATTCTAGCAGGGAATCAAAAGAGTCGATCTGGCTCGAAGGCATTAAAGAACGATCCTTAGACTAGGAGGTCACGCAGAACCTGTGGAGGTAAGGGGAGTCTGCACCAAGTGTGGTATCAGAGCTTGATTTTGTCGGTATATTTCAGGGAGAGAGAGAAGGAAGGAAAAAAACTCTGATATACATCAATTTGATATCAGAGGCATCTTGCAGAGACAGGCAAAGGAAGATAGGGTATTGGAACTCTGTGGTGATTGTTTGCAGGTAGGCAGTAGTCAGGAAGACAATCAGGAGGACTGTAAGAAAAGGCTGGAAGCTCTCAGTTTTAGAGAAGCTGTAGGTTTTCCAGGAGGGAAGACAGAAGGAAAGGATGGCTACTGAAGGCCATGCACATGATGGGAAGAAGATCCATCAGCAACAGAGCAATGATGCGATGGAAAAAGAGCTCACCAAGATCAGAGCGAGGGTGGATGAGCTAGCATTGCAGATGCAACAGGATACAAGATCAAGATGGGTATATGAATGGCCCATGAAGACGAAGGTAAAATGGCCAATCAGGGAATTGGTGGTCAAAATACAGTGGAGGCTGATAAGAGGATGGCTGAGGCATGCTGAAAGCCTTAGGAATGACAAGGGGGAGATAGTTCAGGTATGTGAGCCAGAAGCTGGGAGAAATCTCAGTGATGATGAGGAGAAGAGATCATTGGAAGATCTCAGGGATTGCCAGGAAGGCAGTGAAGAAATTTCCAATTGCCAGGTGGGTAATGAGATGAGATCATCATGGGATCTCATAGACTGTCAGGAGGACAGTAGGTAAATTTCATGTTTCCAGGAAGGCAACGAGATGGGATCCGAGGATCTCATATACTTCCAAGAGGGTAGCAGAAAGTTTCCAGATTGCCAGGTGAGCGAGGGAAAAGAAGTAATACTGTCTAAAAGTCTTGGGAACTCAAAGGTGAGTTTGGATCAGTGAGAGGAGATGACAGAAGAATATCAGAAGAGCATTCTGATCATTGGAGGAATTGAAATATTCCTGCCATTGAGCCTAGTTGAGGGAAGAGTGTGTGTTTCAGAAGCAGCAACAGAAGACCAACAGTCCGCAGAGACTTTCATTGAAGAAGAAATGGAGCAGCCACTGATGACTACCCAAGCAGAGGAAAAGGAGCATTTGGAAGAATTGCTCGAAAAATTCAGCCAGGTAGCTGAAACAAAGACAGCTGCAGCACTAAAGCTGACAACAAGGGAATAAAAGGAGCATGTGGTTAAGATGCTCACCCCATGGGAGATGGAGATGGAAATGATGGAGGATTGGCTAAACAATCTAGAGCCATTGGATGACTACCAAGAGTAGACATTCATGCAGAATGCAGAAGATGAGCATTCTGAGGAATCGCTCATAATTTTCAGCCAGGGATCTGAACAATTGATGAAGACTGCCATGCCGAGGCATGCAGCAGGTGATGAAGGGAAGTTCCAGGCTGACAAGCAGCTGGAAGAGGCTGGAATTCAACCAGCAGAGAATTTGCCAGAAGTTGAGCTACCGAAAGAAGAAGCTGAGCAGCAGCTCAGTAAGGAGACTACAAAACTTGAATCTGCAGCAGGGTGGCAAGTTGAGGCCACAATAGATGGAGAAGATGACATGGGAGATCATGATGATCTGCCCATTTGCAGAGAGAAATTGCAGCAGAGGAGACTGCATGAATAGATCTAGACATTGCAGCAGCTAGACGAGGTGATCAATGAGGTCAGGAGGTTGATGTTGAAATCGGTACAAGAGACTGCCAGCAAGAAGAAGCTGGGTAGAAGAGAGATAGCAACAGAACAAAAGGAGCAGTGGAAGCAGCAACAACAACAGAGAGATGGAGTCGGGAGACAACTCCAGAGAGATTTTTGGGATCCGGGAGGATTTCAATAGCCACGGTGGAGAGCTCATGAGCAGGAGCTCAAGAATTTTCACAGCAGAGGAGTATGATGCAGGAGCATCACTCCAAATCCAGCCATGCTCCAGCCATCCAGCCCACTCAGTGAATTCAAGGCGCACATTCAAGGAAGAGAGGCACCAACCCTCTCACATTTTGAATTTGAATTAAGGGAATTTAATGTTTGTAAGGTTGAATCTAGATCCAATCTGGACTAGACAACTCATTCAATTGTAGAGTTAATGTAATTGGATAGAGTAGGTAGCTTGGAGGGAAGAGCTCAAAGATCCCCCTCATGTAAAAGATCTTGGGATCTTGTTTTGAGTTAGTCGAAGTAGCGTAGAGATAGAGATAGGGGGAACTCTACGTGAATAGAGAGGAGAGAAGGATCTGAGACTCTGTAAAAGTCTGAGCTCAAGAACATATTGTAAAAAGAGGCATTTCATATTAATATAAACAATAGTTTTTCCCTGCATATTATTTTGTGGTTGCATGATTGTCTTTATGTGTGTTCGTTACATGTTGTAGATGTGTGTTAGTATGCATTTTCAGGGATAGATAGGTTCTACTATCTGTTGGGTTCTTTGATTTCAGGTTTGGGGATCTTTGAGACTTCATGCCAAGAGGGTGTGACAGAACACTGTGGGTTATGAGAGCCAGTGCATAGAGTGCACTTCCAATTCTGTGGAATTTGGACAAAGACGCACCAGGAGGGTACACCAGCCGAAGTCTTAAACTGAGAGAGAGAAACCTCAAGGTTGTTGAATACCTTGGAGGTAAGACTATGTAGAGGAGAGCACAGCAAAATACAGAATCACTAAGGAATTCTGGAAGAGCTCTGCCAGGCAGGCATTGAGAAGATGCATGAGTTTCATTGAGGAGAAGAACTCTGGTTCGAGTTCAGAAGGAGATACAATCGTTGGGGATTCTATAGAGCTCTTCTAGGAGGGAATTGAGCACAGGCACAGAGTACAGAGGAGAACTCCATTGTGGGTTCAAGGAGAAATCAGAATCACTGAGGATTATGGAAGCTCTGTCAGGAGGGCATTGAACAGGTGTTGAGGGCACAGGAAAGAACTCTTTGAGTTCTGGAACAGAGAAGAGTCCAGGAGAGGATCTTCACAGGGTTGTTGAACACCTTATAGACTCAGAAAGGAGTTGCTTTAGAAAGAGACTGCCAAGAGGGCATCAGATTCTCCATCTGAGGGAGAAGAAAGGGGTTAAGTCCTTTAGATGTTTGACCAATAGAAAAGCTCAGGAAAGGTAGCACCTTCGTGTGTCCAGAGACCCTGTAGGAATCACAGAGGTCAAGGAAACCTTTCAAGGTTTCAAAGAAGAGAATCTCAGGAGGAAAAGTGCTTTTGTGCACATAAGCGACCCTACCAGGAGTGTAGGAAGTCGGGGAAAACCTTTCTAGGTTTCACAAGTCCTGAAATATCAGGAGGGAAAGTGTCCTTAGAACAAAAGCAGGAACCAAGGTTACGAGCTCTGCAATGGAAGCAAAGGCTGAGGCCTTATGGAGCAATAAAATATTCCAAAGGTGAAGGCAGAAGCATAAGCTCAGGAGAGAGCTACAGCTGTTGTTGGATCGAGCAGAGGACAAGATCTAGACTGTTGAAGTTTCATGTCCAGGAGGTAGCAGCTGGGAGAGCGCATAGGAGAAGAATATCTGAGCCGTCATATCTTGCACAGATCATCGACTGTCGTTGGATCTGGGAATGAACTAAGTGGAGGCTCATCGAAAGTCCCGAAACAGTAGAGGCATCGGGGTTTTGGAGATTCAGGATTCAAGATTCC
This sequence comes from Picea engelmannii, assembly GCA_009831015.1. NCBI lineage: Eukaryota > Viridiplantae > Streptophyta > Pinopsida > Pinales > Pinaceae > Picea > Picea engelmannii. Next base: position 29,625 of record ML782429.1, read on the forward strand.
AAGAATCTCGATGACGAGATATCGGAACACCACATAGTGAAATTCGCGAACTAGCGAAAGAATCGTGGCCATCCATTTGTAGGAGGACACGTGGCGGACATCCGAAAACCCATCGAGATTTCAGAGATTTTGGCATATTGGGGTTTCGGATACCAAGAGTTAAAGGGTGAAAGAATCGGGAGACTAGAAGTCTCGGGCCACGAAGTCCCGAAAATATTGGGAACATTCATCATAGGAGGACACATGGACGAGTGGTCAAGGTTTCGGGGAAATCCCTGAAAGGGAGGATTTCGGCATTCCGAGTACCGGGGATGTGAAGGGCAAGAGTTCGGAACTCTTGACCCACGAATTTCCAAAATAACGCGAGCCGTTATATATGGGTACATGGACCGATATCCGTCAGATATATGGAAATTTGCACGAGGTTTAAATCCTCACGTGCAGAGCAGAGAATCCGAAAAAGTCCCGACAGGGTAGAGGTATCAGTATTTCAGACTTCGGGAATTCAGAGGTTCAGAGGATGAAGGACCAGAGATTAGAACTCACAGGTCCTGAAGTCCCAAAGGTATCTGAGCCGTCCATATAAGAAGGATAGGTGTCACGATATCCTTTCATATCAGAGATTCAAACATTGGGAAGCAGAGAAGGGAGTCTTTCAGCTTCGCTACTAGCGAAGTCCCGAAATGATCTAGACCATCCATCTATGGAGGACACATGGGGGAGATCGGGGAGTCCACCAGGATTCTGGATACTGAGGATTTGAGAGAACAGAGGATAAGTGTCATAGGGGTCATGAAGTTTCGAAATGCAAAACCCCGAAAACTCTGAAAGAATAGGGAGGACACATGGTAAGCGAGCGAGGATATCGGTATTTCGGATACCGGGAAATCCAAAGAGAAAGGACTGGTAGAAACTTGCCTAGGGAAAGCCCGAAACGTGAAAACCTGAAGTTGTCAAGGAAAAGCACAGGTCGTGGAGATTTGAGGTATTCGTGATCATTTCAGAGTTTGAAACTTCGGGAGTTCTGAAGACAAAGGATCGAGCATTTTGGCAATCAGAACTCCGAGATCATGAAATGTGACATAGAGGAGAGTGAGGTTGTGGCCACACTTGATATCGGGATTTCGGCATTTGGCATTCTGGGGATCCCATAGACATAAGGTTGGAGCATTTCGGCATCAAAAAACCCAAAAACGTGAAAGAAGGAGAAAGTCGAGGCATAGGCATATCGTATTTTCAGAAGTCGGCTTTCCAGGAGTCCAGAAGACAAGAGACCAGGTGCATTTGCATCGAGAAAACCTAGAAAGGGACTGCGGTCATATGGGAAGTGGTCACATGGACTAAGATCTGGCCCAGGGGGCTAATTACTGTGAGCGCCATTTCGGTGTTTCAATATTTCGGTGATCAGGAGATCCAGGAGTCAAGGGCTCTCGACATCAGGACTCAAGGAGTCCTGGGACCCAAAATTTTGTTTTTGAGGAAAAGGTCCATGGACATATACAGAGGCCGTGGGGAGAGTTAAAGGACCTTTGGATCAAATATTGGAGATTCCAGCAGGGAATCAAAAGAGTCGATTCAGCTCGAAGGCATTAAAGAATGATCCTTAGACCGGGAGGTCGCACAGAACCTACAGAGGTAGGGGGAGTTTGCACCATTTGGGAAAGGATAAATACTTGTCCAAACACAATACTAGGCTTACAGGATTTTCTTTTATTTTGTGTACAAGCTTCTCAGGATCAGACACAGGAATTGCATCTTCTGGATCTGGGTTTCTCCTGGTGTGAATTGTCTTGGGAGCCAGGATTTCTAGCTCAAACTACATTGTGCTACTAGAACCAATAAGGTGTTTGATTCACTGTCACCCTCAAGAATCAAATCCGAAGCTTTAAGTCATTCTTTTCCCAGGGAACATTTCACTTTCGTTCCCCGACAACGACGCCAGAATGTTAGCACTCTGTAAATTTGTTTGGTTGATAAAAAAATGACAGAGGTAACCTATATAGATACTTTAGATCTAGGTACTAGCATGCTCATCTCAGAAAGGCCTCTCTTGTGTCACTTGGTGTTTCTTTGGAAATCAGTGGCTAGGTTTAGTTTTTTTTGGCAAGTTTTTATAAATTTGTTGGCGAAGAAGGGGAGGGACACTTAGGGCTATGGAGTTGAAATTATGAAAATGAACGAACACACTGACTGGCCAGTAGCTCCAGAGGATAAAGGCTAAATGAGGCTATTAATATGAGTTATAAATTGTAGTTTGTAGGGTGTAAGAAGAAAAAGAAAACAAGGAACTGCATCAGAGAATTAACGAAATGAATTCTGAATTAGTTATGAAGAACTTCAAACAGCTTAAATTCCTTAAGCCAAGAGCATCACAAGATGAATTATGGGATTTTAAATTATCCAATTTAAACATAAGACAGTGTAAATGAAATTAAAGAACACATGAAATACATACAATGAGAGGAGACAAAACTCATATCACCACCATTAGAATATTTTCATAGAGACTTCAAAAGATTTTGCATGTGTATTCAATTCAACTTCAAAATATTACAATAGAGTTCATAACAACTAAGGAGGTGCCCTTGCACTTCTTCCAACCCCTAATACATTTGGAACTCCTAATATTTATAATAGTTGAGTTCCTTCGGTTTGAAACTGATTACAATGATTACAAAGAAACACTTCGACTTCTAAAACTGATTAAAATGATAAAATGAAACGTTTCAGTTCTGTAACATTTTGCAATGATGCGGGCTTCTATGGAATTTCAATCCCTCTCTCTATCTTCTGAATCTGTCTCAGATATAACTCCCTGCCTGAAAATGAGTGGAACTGGAAAGAAATGGCGTATTGTTGAGCTGCAAGTGATATTTGCAATAGGGCTCTAACGTTCTAGTGTTTGAAAAATAATAATCAAATAAATTTAAATGACTAACGATTATTTTTAGGGGGCACAAGGAAGTGGTTTGCGGCAACCCACTTTTCATCCTGCAATGTATTTGGTGATGCCACATACCCCTAAGAGAAAACCATGGTTTAAATTGCAGGAGCACCCTTCGAAATTAAATTATGCACAAATTCGCCCCCCGCAATCGCTCTCGACTGTTGATCTTGTTGTAATCTACGATCTGGGTAATCTTGCTAATTTAGTGTCATGCTGAAGTTTATTTTTCCACCAACTCCAAAATATTTTTAACCAAGTTTAGAGATGGCGCCATGAGTTTCCATAATCTTCAAGGGTTGATAACGCTCTCGAATTATATCAACGGTTGTCGTTAACTTCGGCCTTCAGCACTTCGAGTGATTTCTCTTTCACAGTCCTTCAATATTCCAGAGTTCATTTTGTCGAAGTAGATCAGACGGTGGGATGTTATTTGCACGATGAACGGTTCTCGTTTATTTCGAAACTTCAGGACTTCGGGTATTTGTTGGTAGTGAAACTCTCGAAGTATAAACTCCCAAAGTGACATAACTTGCTGATGTAGATCAGCTTATGTGGCACATGTTTCTTCTCCTGGATCTAACATTTTTCCTAGCTCCCAAAATGTATCTCAGATCGATGGCTGAGAGCGACTTCGGAACTTCCTCCTTCAAGTGAACTCGTATGCTTTGAATCATTTTTCTCTGAAGTGGTCAGTGTCAAAGTTGACCATTATTCTGATCCAATGACCATCATGTATTGTATAGATCTGATGGTCCTCATTTAACCCAAAAAATAGTGACTCAATCCAACGACTATCAAGAATTTGAACATTCGAGATCTCAATCTTTTTCCCTTTCTTATCCTATCCTTCCACTTTCCTTGATCCAACGGTCGGGATATTTCCCGAAGTGTTACTTATATCAGACGACTCATGTCCACTTCGAGACTTCGTGCTTCAATATTTTTCTTCTTCTTTCTCGTACAATCCTTCGAAGTTCTAAGTCTCCAAAGTGAGAGATCTGGTGCCGCATGTCCTTGTCAATGGACGGTCACGATGAACTCCCATCTTTGGGCCTTCAGGAGTCCTTTACTCACTCAGCTTCTACTAGATTTAGCCCTTTCCTACCAGATTTAGCCCCTTTTACTATTTTATTGGGTTTCTAAACTAGTTTAGCATCCTGCTAGATTCTAAAACCTTGATTTGACCTAAAACAAATTAACATGTGATAACAGGACGTAAGGGAGCCAAGAAACTTGAAGGTTCCAAGTCGAGCAAAATCTCAGGAGAGCTATCGTAGAACTCTGCAGAGAGAGCAAAGAAAGGGTCAAGAATAGTCTAAGTCTCCAGCAAAAAAAGAGTTAAGTGTCAGCAAGGAGGAAGGACTCGCCAAAGTCCTGAAGTCAACAAACATCATCCATTGTCAGGAGCATATAGGTGGTGAAATATCAGGGGATCTAAGAGTTAGAGCTTCGATAGGTTTTCTAAGAGAAAACAAAAACCTTCATGAAGTTGCGAAGAGCGGTTTGAATCCATCTTGTTGAATCTGGAAGGGACGTGTGGAAGAGATTTGCACATTTCAGAGGAGTAGTATTCCCGGAGTTTGCCTACAAGGAAAGAGAAAGATCGTTGAAGCTCTGAAGAGTGGAGTAGATCCTGGTCAACGGTCGCAAGGAGGTATGTGGTGTTCGATCAAAGAGTCCAGAAGGAATAACTCCGAAAGAAATTAGAGGAGGAGCAACGAGATACTCCTCAAGGCCGGAGTCCAAATAGATCGCAGTCACCGATCTGAAGAAGGAACAAGGACCTTTGATCCTCGCGTCATTTGAGTTTGTTGATTCATAGTTTTGGAACATAGGAGTTGGTTGTCGTGGAAATACCCAAAGACTAAAGGCAGAAGCACTTTTGTGGTTTAGCCATGGGACACATCCCGAGGTCATATCGTAGAAAGGGCCTAGCACAGAGAACTAGTGTCGTCACTAAATTTCTTCGAAGGGCCAAGAGGAGAGCCACGGGGTTAGAAGGACCCTCACTAAGGAAGAAAGAGGGACCTGTGTAAATTGTCTTGGGTTCCATCAAGGGCCCGAAGAGTCGATTCAGCTCAGTAAATTCGAACGATCCTCGACCAAGAGGTCGTGCAACCCCTGAGAGAGAGGAGTAGCGGGGGGGGGGGCTGTGTTATAAAGTTAGTATATTTATTGTTAAAGTACATTAATTATAAAAAGAAAAAAACAATATTACTTCGTTATTTCACTTACAAATTAATGTTAGGTAAAAGTGGGATATGTTTCATATGGTATCAGAGCGGGTTCAACCCTGGGACATTGGATTGTTATGCCTTCGACTATGTTAAATAAATTATTAATATTATTCGCTAATTAAATTTTGAAATTTTAAATCCAGTTAATCATGGTTAGAGGACGCAGTGGAAGTAGATGACGTAGTGTTGGAGGAAGAGGTGTGACAGCTTCGATAGTATCCATGTCATAGGGGTCTAATCCCAAGGGAGATGAGTAGATTACTGAGCAGGAGAAGGCTGTTGTGGGAGATGTTGTAGGTATGATGAGATCCTTCCATAGGATGTCGGAGGCGTTGATCAACCTCCTGGATCAAGATGAGGGTAGAGCATTTATTCCCAATGAGGGTTCACAATGCGCACTAGCTGGTAGTAGTAGTATACACAGAGAACTTGAGAAGGTGAAATTTCTCGAGTTCATGGGTGCCATGGCCGGCTTAGCCGCCGAGGCATTTCTGGAGAATCTGGCGATGTGCTTCACACTTCATGATTACAGCTCCAACATGAAATTCTGCATGGCAGAATTTCAACTGAAGGGGAGTTCTCTTCTATGGTGGAAAACGCTCCTAACTCAACTAAACATGGCCATCGAAGACGTGTCATGGGAGTTGTTGGAGGAACGATTCCGGGAGAGGTACTTGTTCGAAGAATTCATTGAGCACCAGCTTAATGAATTCAATGCCTTATGATAGGGTGGTTGTACGGTGCTAGAGTATGAGGCCATATTTATGGAGCTACTTAGCTATGATCCACATATGAACATGGAGAAGTTAAAGGTCAACAAGTTTGTTTTCAGCCTTAACTTCAACATTTGTGCAAAGGTTAGGATACTAATGCCTTAGAGGTTGCACGATGCAATTCAAAAGGCCCTCATCATCAGGGAAGAGCTGAACAGTGGGGTTCAGGGAAGAAATGATTCTATACTAACTGGAAATATGACATCAAGAGCGCAACAACATTAGACACCAACCAAACAGACTTTAGGGCATCGAGATATTCCCAGAGGACCTATGTTCATGACACCACGACAACAGAATCCTCAATAGAGGACTCCTTACAAAGGACCACAACAACACTCGTAGCATCGATCGCAGCAGCAACAACATTTAAGGCATGTTCAACAGAACATACTAGGATCACACACTGCTAGGCTAGGAACTTCTACTTTGAGGACTAGGAGTATTGGACCGAAGACTGGATGTTGGACATGTGGAGAGACACATTACTAGTGAGATTGTCCAATTGAGAAGGCCAGAGAAACCAAATTATCGGGACCCACTACAGTTGGATATTTGGTAAAGGCCCACAAGATACATGCAGTGGTGAACAACCGAGAGGTCGATCACCAGTCCACTTTGCTCGAGACGTCAAGCACAATCACCAACTAAAATTTTAGTGTTTTGATAGATCTAGGTGTTACAGAGAGATTTTTCTCTAGTGCAATGCTAAAGAGTATAAAGGTAAAGGCAGTAAAGAAAGATGAGTTCATATACGTAGAAATGGAATCAGGTGCCAAACAAAGAGTTGGAGGAAAATTTACGGATTGTAGCATTAACTTGGCATACTTTGTAACAAAGGTAGATCTCTATGCCATTATATTAGGATCTTATGACATAGTGAATGGCATGGACTGGATAGAATCACATGATGAGATACTTAGCTATAATACAAAATGATTAAATATGACAGATGATTTGGGAAAGAGTAGAGTGATTGTAAGAAGGAACTAGGGGTTGTCTTTGAGATTTATTTCTTCCCTATAGCTACAGAAGCGTATGCGCAAGGGGTAAAATCTTTATGTAATCTTAGTGATAAATGAAAAGGGAGAGGAGGAAGGATTAGAAAACCTTCTTGTAGTTCAAGAGTTTGTAGACATGCTTCCAGAAGACTTACGAGGTTTTCCTCCTGAAAGAGGGTTGGATTTTACAATAGACTTGAAGTCTGGAACTGAACCGATAACAAGAACTCTTTATCAGATGTTGACACCTGAATTGTAGGAGTTGAAAATGAAATTGAAGGAATTGTTGGACTTTGGATTTATATGTCCAAGTGCGTCGCCTTGAGGTGCACCAGTTATTTTCTTGAGAAAAAAGGATGGATCATGGATACTTAGTATTGATTATCATCAATTGAACAAAGTGATGATCAAGAACCAGTATCTGTTACCCAGAATAGATTATTTGTTTCACCAGATGAAGGGAGTGACAGTGTTTTCAAAGATTTATTTGAGTCAGGATATCGTCAATTGTGGATTAAAGAAGAATATATCCCTAAGAACACATTTAAGACGAGGTTTAGACACTATGAGTTTACAGTTTTACCATTCGGATTGAAGAATGTCCTAGGGGTATTCATGAGTTTGATGAATGGGGTGTTTTGAGAATACTTCGCCAAGTTTTTTCAAGTATTTATTGATGACATGTTGATTTATTCTCAGACTAGAAAAGATCTTGATGAACAATTAATATTGGTCCTACAATGTCTACGAGAAAACAAATTGTACGAGAAGCTATCAAAATGTTCTTTTTACCAATCGAAGATTCATTACTTGGGACATATCATATCTGGTGAAGGTATCACTATGGATCCAGTAAAAGTATAAGCCATTATGGAATGGTCAGCACCAAAAAACATACAATAATTATGTATATTTATGGGTTTAGAAGGATATTATTGACGATTCTTTGAAGGTTTTTCGAAGATAGCAAATCCAATCACAGAATTGCAGAAGAAAAACAAGAAGTTTGAATGGATTGAGAAATGCGCAGAAGCATTTCAACGGCTCAAGGAGTTGTTGACAACAACATCGATACTAAAGGTCCCTGACATGGAAAAGGAATTCTTGGTATATACATACGCATCCAAGGAAGGTTTAAGCGGATTTTTGATGCAAGACGGTCGAGTGATCTCTTACATTTCAAGGAAATTGAGAAAGCATGAAGAGAACTATGCAACGCATGACATGGAGTTATTAGAAATTGTATATGCTTTGAGAGTATGGAGACATTATTTGATTGGAAAAATATTCAAAATAAATATATATCATTGTTTATTGCAACATATATTTATGCATAGTGACTTGAATGCACAACAAAGGCATTGGTCAGAATTACTTAGCGAATACGACTTTGAGATTACTTAAATTAAAGGAATGGTGAACAGAGTGGCATATGCGTTGAGTCAGAGAGTATGCATATTCTCAGTAATACCTCTTAAGATGAATATTCAAGAAATGATTCTAACTTTACAGATCGATGATGACTGGTATAAAGAAGTTAAGGATAATATTGGACGAAATGCCATGATGGTACTGAAGTTTGGAGGTTATTCTTTAGACAAAGATGGACTGTTGAGATTTAATGGAAGAATTTCCGTACCTCCTAATGATGAATTAAGAAGTTTGATAGTTATTGAAGCTCATAGATCAGTGTACATGGCTCATCCGAGAGTCACAAAGATGAAGGTAGACCTTAATCCTTTATTCTTTTAGAAAGGAATGCAAGCACACATAGTTATTTACGTGGTGAGATGTCTATAATGTCAGCAAGTGAAGGCTGAACATAGACATCCAACATGATTATTAAAGCCACACACTATTCCTAAATCAAAATGGGAGGTCATTTCAATGGATTTCATTGTTGTATTTCCACTGACGATAAGGAGACACAAATCGATTTTTGTGGTAGTTGACACTCTGACAAAGAGTGCACACTTTATTCATGTACGTACGACGTATCCAACACCATATATAGACATATTTTTTGTTAATGAGATTGTGAGTTTACATGGAGTACCAAGAAGGATCATATCTGATCGGGGATCGATGTTTACAAGACGATTTTGGACCAGTTTCCAAGAGGCTTTGGGAACACAATTGAACTTTAGTACAACATATCACCTAGAGACAAATGGAAAAACAAAAAGAGAAAACCAAAATTTGGAGAATATGTTGTTTATGTATGTAATGGACCAACATAAATGTTGGGAAGATTTCTTGCCACTAGTAGAGTTTTCATACAACATCAACAACTATCAGAGTACCATTAATATGGAACCGTTTGAGTTTCTTTACGAGTGACCGTGTCATATGTCGTTGAGTTGGGATCGACTTGAGGATAGGATCCTGATAGAACTACAAGTGATTCAAGAAATGGAAGAATGTATATGAAATCGATAATACAAAGGATTAAATAATCTCAAGATCAACAGAAGAGTTATGTGGATGCGCATCGTGTTGACTGAAGTTATGAAGTTGGCGACAATTTTCTTGCAGGTAAACCTGCACAAGCGTTCGATCGAGTTTGGAAACGATGTTAAAATATCTCCTAGGTTTGTGGGACCTTTCAAAGTTGTGGAAAATAAAGGACCCATTTTTATTGACTAGCCTTTCCTGATTATTTGAGGCATATGCACGATGTATTTCATGTATCTGTTTTACAAAATTATATTAGTGAGTCGTAACATTTTATTGACATGATTTCTTTGCAGGTGTTAGATGAGGGTGTTATCATGGCGGAGCCAATCCACATTCTATACCATCGCATTCGACCTCTATGACATCGAATAGTCGATTAGGTCAATGTCCAGTGGGACAACTATAGTCCACACTCGATTACCTAGGAGGATGCATATGAGATGTGTCAACAATTTCCTTACTTGTGTGATAGATTAGAAATATACATCTATGCCAGATACATTTATTTACTTTCATTTATATACTATACAAACTTCAGGATGAATTTTAAAACAAGAGGGGGTGTGTGTAACATCCCGCTCTACTAGGCACATGCTTATTGACTTATTCTTTGAGGACACTTGTGTGCAAGTGATCCGGTTATGGTACATTGTGATTTTATTTCAATTATGGGTTATACATGATGATGATGATGATGATGATGATGTGTTGTGACTTATTGTTATTTGATGTATATGTATTGGTATATGTTATTGACAAGTTTTCCTGAGTGTGCAGGACATATGATGGGTTATGGATGTTGATGGTATCAATGTACTTCCTTGGACTTCGGATTGAGTCACAGAGTGAATTGTATTTTGATTGAGTATTTCATTTTACACACTTGTGACATATGATTGATTACATTATCATTTATGTATATGTATTTTTGACATGTTTTTTATTAGTGGATGCATGCTTGACGATTCTTGCTAATCTGACTCACATAAGGAGTAGAGGGGACATGCATAGAAACTAGACATTGAGGGAGAGGTGTGGAAGCGTCCTAGTCACAACCTACTAGCACTCTTGTCGTGGTCTAAATTGTAGTTTAACAATTACCTAGTTCAAGAGTTCCATGATGTCGTGAGGGCAGACTGAGATAGTCGCTCATGAAAATTTATAAGGGGTGTGCAATAAGGAGGAGCCATTATTCCTTATAATCCCTTAGTCTCTCAAAAGGGTGACCGAGTGGAGTGTTCACTGCAAGGGTCGGACAAACTTCTAAACCTAGTCAAAGGAGAGTGGCACCCTTGGAGCACAGAGGTGCGTCTTTAAGGGCACGTCGTGTAATTAAAAACTTGAGTCCAAACATTGAAATGATTAGACTTGTTGGCTTAAAATAGTTAATTAAACAGTGAAATTATTAATTATAAATCCAATAAAAGTCTAATCTTAATTCTAAGACTAATCCTAAGTCTAAAGTTTAATTAGGGGACTAAATAAAATATTAAATAGATTAAAAGAATTGAGATAAATCAAATTCTAGGAAAAAGTGAGAAAAATCTAAAGATGGGATAAAATGAACATGTGTGCATGAAAATATTAAAAGGTATTTTAAAATAGAAAAGAAATAAAATATGAGAGAATATGTGTACACATAGAATAGTATCTAGAGTCAAGATACCACTAGTCTTACTAGAATAAGAATCCTAATCAAACTCTAACTATGATCTAGTTAGGAGACACTCATTAAATGAGAATTTGGGGAACAAAGGAACAACTAAGAGAGAAAATAGGAACACAATGAGGAATGTGATGGAAATGAACTTTTTAAATAAAATAAAAATGGTAAGTACATGTGCAACTTGGGGAGACTGTGACAAGTGTGTGGATGAATAATCATAAATAATTTAATCTAAAAATTTGATTACTTGTGCATAAGGACAAGTGTCAGTGAGGAAATTGGTATAAAACAAATGGTGAAGGAAAATGGATCTCACTTATTCTTGGTAAGGTTATGCTTCCAAAATGGTTTTGACTGTGTTTTACTTATGAGATTTGGGATACCAATCTTTTAGAAAGAATGGAAGCTCTACCTTGAGAGGCAAGCCTTGGATCTATTTGTTTGTTGGTTTTTATGTGTGGCCCCTTTGCGGCTCGAGGGGATAATGGGGAAGAAGATTACCCCTAGCGTTGGCTGGGAGGTACTAGTGAAGTTGTTATCCACCTTCGGGTTATGATATCATACATTGATCTAATTATTTTATAAACTATGTAATGTTGATTTAATATAGTGATCTTTTATAAGAACTGATCAGCTAATTACAAACATTGTTTGTGAAATTTAAATGTATTGATTGAATTCATACTTGAATCAATGTTTGTGTCGAGGTATTCTCCAATTATTAGACATATTGTATTCGAGTATGCGTGGACGAGTGTTGGATTCAAGTTATTTTCACACACACACACACACACACACATATATATACTACCTCAATTTATGCGTGGATAAATAGTTGAATAGAGACACTTTCGGAAATTTATATATAATATATTAATAGTGATTATGTAATCATATATAATGTTATTCAAGTATGGAAGAAACAAGAATTAATCAAGGTGTCCATATTCTAATTTATATGAACTGTTTTCTTATTATGTGTAAGGATCGAATGACTGCACGAAGGAATTATCTTCCTGAATTTGTAAATATAAATTCATTGTAATGGATGGCATATTACTAGTAGTTTCACCTATGAAATTTTTTTCCTATAATAAGGATTTATTTTTCCTTACCGATTTTTCAAGTGATAATGTCTTTTCATCATGGATGTTTCTGCACTACTAAATCATTGGAGTTTTAATCTTTTATTGGTCACCTGAATCTCTACCTTCCATCCAGACAAGTAGGATCATATATTCCAGGAGATCCATAACCAGTTTTTCCTGCAAGTGTATGGCCATTTTGCTTGGCATTTTGTTTTACCTTTGTAACAATGCTATGGTAACATTGGTTCTTTTTTATTTATTTATATTCTTCAACCTACTTCACATGCGACAATATAGTCTATGAATATTTGTGTACTAGCCATCTCTGACCCTTATGGATAAAATCTTCACCTTAATCGTCCCTTCCTAGCATCAATTTTGTATTTCTCATCTCTTCATTGGTAGATGATTTTCTCATGTAATCGTGGAATATTTTGGAATCTCACTTGAATGAAAAACTTGATTAATAGAAGGAGATTCACATTGTTTTAGTTTCCATTAGATGCATCCTTCACTCTCACATTATTGTCGATTAACCAGTTGAAGAACTAATAGAGATTGATATGTAGAAGTGTGTTGATGCTTGTCCTTAGCTAGTTAATTAATAATGGTAATTGTAGTTCTACAACCCATGACTTCTATCTGGTCCTGAGATTTAGTTTGTGCTTTAAAAATTGCAAGTAAATATACTAATGCACCCCAATATCGATGAGTCATTGTTGGTGTTGGAACTCCTTTATCTTAGAAGTGGAGTTAGGTACTCAACGTTTACCTTCAGTTAAATTAAACTTGTAGATCACATGTCACCCTTTTTGTGGTGTAAACACCCAATGACACGTTCCAAACCATTCCATCGGTCATAATTCTCTCCAAGACAGAATACTTAGTTACATCGGAGGTGTGCGTTCCGACCAAATAGCATTTTAGGATAGCCTTGATTTTACCAAAAGCCTACGTAGAACACAATTTCTGAGATTCATTTAAAAACTGTAAATTTAATATCATTGATTCGTTGCAAAAGTTACATGAAAATAAATTTCATCTCTTTGGAGTAGGAATAGTATACTCATATCAAATTTTCCACTAAAAGTATAACCAATGTGTATCGCATAATTCCTTGGCGCCTGAGTACTCACAATTAAGTCCCGATTAGATTTTGGGTAAATATATTTTTATAATTGTGCACAATCCTATAGGACACGAGATTTCCCTTAGCTCTTGTATTAATAAAATTGATCGTAGACTTGGCATAGTCTGGACCTAATTCGACCGGTATCCAACTAATGATCCTCTTCTACATTTCCTCACAGACTCTACATGATCGCTATTGTCTAAATCTGGTTTAGGATTTGTATACATATAATTATTAAATTTATGTTAAACTTAATTAATAAGGTACATGTATAGATAACATCCATATTCAATTAAAATTATAATAATAGAGTTTGAATAAAAGATAATGAGTTTCCTTGAAAGATTTAGTTTATTTTAATTCAAGGTTAATATAGGAATTAAATAAATGAACAAAAGGAAGAAATATAGTATAACAAACTATTTGAATTTGATATATATATGGAATTACATAATGGATTATCATCTAGTGTGAAATAGATTCAACAGTGATATAAGACTAATAAATCTGTGTTGGATATTGTATAACGAATGCCTTTTTGATTTATTATAAAGTATAAATGAAAGGCGGTGTTTGAAATTAATAATTTTTGGTGATTTCATTTTAATGAAATATAAGTAAAACAATGAGGTATTACAATAATTACATATTTAAATGTGAAGTTAGTAGCTTTATTGTTAAAGTACATTAGTTATAAAAAAAAAAAATATTACTTCATTGTTTCACTTACAAATTAATGTTCGGTAAAGGTGGAAGATGTTACAAGTGGGTATTTCTAAATTTTGTTCAGCCCATCAATTATTAATAACATTTGTTCAATAATACTATACTACCAAAATTATATCTAGAAAGTAATTCTACCAAAATTCTATATAGAAAGTAATGCCTTACACATTTTCCTTCGTCCAACCTAATAGAAAATTAGCACATGTGAATGGGTAAAGTATGTGTATCCAATAAATATATTGATGTAGATCAACTACTTTTGTGTGTTTAGATGTTAGTATAGTACATATTATAGATAATCAATGATGCGATATTCAAAATGTAAAACTTGAAAAAGATACTAATGAATTTCCAACACTATCTTGATTCTCAAGTAAGCCATCACTTTTACATGAAATGAATTGTGTATCATCCACAAGAGGGTCTCTATTTATAGGTTATTTTTAGGGTTTTAGTAGTAGTTGTCTTAGGGATTCTCAAGTATGCATACCATTGCATACCATGGTAGCGAAATGGTATGCCTACCATTGGTATGCATATCATTGATATCCATACCATTGGTATGCATACCATGGTAGTGCAATGGTATGCATACCATTGGTATGCAAACCATTGGTATGCATACCATTGGTATCCATACCATGGTATGCACAGCTTTTTATATTGACTTGTTGACGATTGCAACTATTTCAAGTTGTCTCTCTCACACTATCTTGATTCTCAAGTAAGATGATGCAGAAGCATCACCAACATCAAGCGAGCCAGCGCGGAAGCGAGAGACAGCTGGACAAGTGCCAGCGCAAATTTTGAAAACACTTTGAAATTGTTGTGCAATCTTAAATGTAGCCATTAAGAAGAGGCACACTTGTATGATGTAACCGGACCTTGAGCCTTTAGCTCTCGTCCTTAGTAGGTAGAAGGCATTTAAAGCAGTTAATGCAGGTAGATGGAATTTAATTCTAGAATAGACAGTTTTAGAGCGCAAGAGGGAAACGAGATGTAGACACCCTCATTGTGTATTGTAAGTTAGAGATGAAGCATTTGAGCAAGAGCATGCAGAGAATTGTGTAAGAACACCCATGTACAGATATTTGGATTAATAGAAAGAGTTGATTCAAATTCATGGTTTTGTGTTGTTCTCTGTGTATTGATGTTGAATGATATGCTCATGAATGTTTGCTTCCTGTTATACATTTTCTTTATATGTTTTGTATATGATTTCATGTTTGAGGTTGAAGTCTGAAAGGAAGAAGGAATGAGTTTCAATTGTTTCTCTATTTGAGCTGAGAGTTCCTGCAGGGAGTGCAGTTGAATCGTCCGTAAGGAGTGTGTTGACAGAGGGTTCAGATAGAGATAACTTTTGTTCTCATTCATCTCAGGAGTGCAGTTGAGCATAGGAGCCGTGTAAGGAGTGCGCAAGCCGAGTGAAGTTCAGGGTTGTGAATCTGAGCAAGAGTTGAAGGACTGCTGCTGCAAGTGTGCGCAGAGTCGAAGGGAATTCAACACTTGAAGTGTTTGAAGGTTGCCGCAAGGAGTGCGCGCAAGAGTATTTTCCAAGACTCAGAGTTACAAAGAAGCTCAGGAAGGATAGGGCTTTTGAGGTTATCGAAGGACAGCGCAGAGGAGTTGTGCCTTGGAAGTTTACAGAAGTGTCGCAAGTTTGCACGCAAGGGGGACAAGTTGGTGGAAGAACACTTAGTCACTTCGCAGGTTTCATCAGGAGGAACGGACGGGCAGTATTCTCTGAGGAGAAACCACGAAATTCCGTGAGCCATTAGATCTCGCGGAGGTGCAGGGGAGATACTGCAGGTATTCCCGAGAAGTTTAAAGCTCAGGAGGGGCAGTACCGTTGATCCGAGCCACAAGGGTCGTTGGATCTATACGTATATCGTGTATCGGGGTTTCGTGGGTTGAAGTCCCGTGAACGCTACATCAGGAATCGTGAAATCGTGAAATACGATATCCCGACGGGTACGAGAACAGTGTGGGGCCACAGGAGTTAGTGGAGTGGACAGGTGGCATGAGTTTTCGAAATTTTGCAGGGTGAAGTGCTGAAAACATCGCATCGGGATTCGTGATACCGCGAACTCCAAAATGTCGATGCAGTGAAGCCGTTGAATATTCAACTCGCGCATGTGTCAGAGTTTCGGCGTATCGGGTATCGAAAGTCGGGGATACGAGTGGTTCGACATCGCGAGTGGCGAAATTGCGATAGAAGAAATCTCGATACGAGAAGGGAAGGGTCAGCGTTGACTATTATCGGGTTTCGGGGGTTCAAGAGACCAACACTCGACCTTTGTATTCGCGAAGTCGCAAATTCTAATCCTCTGATTTGTAAAGAGGGGATCCCATGAGGATTTCTGTGGGTGTAGATTTTCCCGATAGGGAAATAGAAGGACCGTTTAGAGTTCTTCGGGCCGTGGAGGAAGGAAAGATCCTGTGAGCACACAGACCGCCCGACCAGTGGGTTGAGAGGTAGCGGGTGTGTGCACCATAAGACATCACTTTTACATTAAATGAATTATGTATCATCCACGACAAGGGCTCTATTTATAGGTTATTTTTAGGGTTTTAGTTGTCTTAGGGTTTTAGTGGTAGTTTTCTTAGGGATTCTCTAGTAAGCATTCCAATAGTATGGATACCAATGATATGCATGCCAATGGTATGCATACTTTTTCGACAACACATGTATTCCAACAGAGGACGAACACCTTCAGTAACCACACACACAACCATATCAAAGATCAACACACGAATGTTTTGACATGGTAAAACCCCTATGTGGAAACAACCATGGCCCCAACCAACATGGCCACTTGGAGTAGTTTATTAATACAAAAGAAAAACATTATAGAGAGATTTTACAAGAGAGTTTCTCATAATCAATCATTGGCAAATGACCCTCCATGCTCTTTAAATAGATATCATGGACCAATCAGGTGTTAAGCCACAGATCAATGGTCATTAAGATCAAGGAGAATATGAACCATCAGATCACTCTATGTCAGGAACATATCGTGACCGTCGGATTTCCTAACTACAAGTTCATACTAATGCATAGTAAAGAAACACACCTTTACCTAACGACACATTAGACCAAGTAGATATTAAATAACTCCTAAGTGTCTAAATATCCTAACAATACCATTGTAGTGCAATGGTATGCATACCATTGGTATCCATACCATGGTATGCATAACATTGCATACTACTGGTATCCATACCATGGTATGTATACCATTGGTATGCATACCAGTGCATACCATTTCTATGCATACCATTGTATGCAAACCATTTATAGGTTATTTTTAGGGTTTTAGTGGTTGTTGTCTTAGGGATAATAAAGTATGCATACCATGGTATTGCAATGGTATGCATACCATGTTATTACACAGTTATGCATACCATTGGTATGCATACCATGGTATTGAAATGGTATCCATACCATTGGTATGCATACCATGGTATCACAATGGTATGCACACACAATATTCACCTCTTTCTATGCATGAAATATATAAAATCATTTTATTTATGTGTAACCCTTCATAAATGCTAAAAACACCAGTGAAGGACTCATTAATGCAAATGTTTGTTTAGATTTTGTAGTGAGTATATGTAAATTTTGTTCAACCCATCAATTATTAATAAAATTTATTCAGTAATGCTATTCTACCAAAATTATATCTACAAAGTAATGCCTTACATGTTTTTCTTCCTCCAACCTAGTAGAAAATTAGCACATGTGAGTGGGTAAATTATGTGTCTTCGATAAACAGATTGATGTAGATGAAATACTTTTATGTAGTTGTGCTAGTATAGTACATATTATAGATAATAAATGATATGATGTTCAAAATGTAAAACTTGAAAAAGATACTAATCAATTTCCAAATTTGATATCTATGATACATTTTCATTACCTGCACAATGTGTATATTGACTTGTTGATAATTGCAACTATTCAAAGTTACCTCTCTCACATCTTGATTCTCAAGTAATCCATCACTTTTACATGAAATAAATTATGTATCATCCAGGAGAGGGGCTCTATTTATATGTTATTTTTAGGGTTTTAGTTGTCTTAGGGTTTTACTGGTACTTGTCTTAGGGATTCTAAAGTATGCATACAATGGTATTGCAATGGTATGCGTAGCATGGTATTGCAATGGTATGCATACCATGGTTTTCCAATGGTATGAAAATCATTGTTATGCATACCATGGTATCACAATAGTATGCATACCATTGCATAACATTGGTATGCATACCATTGCAATACTATGGTATGCATACCAATGGTATGCATATCATTGGTATGCATGCCAATGGTATGCATACCAATGGTTTTTCAATGGTATGCATACCATGGTATTTCAATGGTATGAATATCATTGGTATGCATACCATTGAATACAATGGTATTGCAATGGTATGCATACCATTGGTATCCATGCCATTTATAGGTTATTTTTAGGGTTTTAGTTGTTTTAGGGTTTTAGTGGTAGTTGTCTTAGGGATTCTCAAGTATGCATACAATTGCATACCATGGTATTGCAATGGTATGAATATCATGGTATTGCAATGGTATGCATACCATGGTATTGAAATGGTATGCATACCGTTTATAGGTTATTTTTAGGGTTTTAGTTGTCTTAGGGTTTTAGTGGTAGTTTTATTAGGGATTCTAAAGTATGGCATACCATTGGTATATATACCATTGCATACCATTATATGCATACCATTGGTATGCATACCATTGCATACCATGGTATGGATACCATTGGTATGCATACCATTGCATACCATTTCATACCATTGGTATCCATACCATGGTATGCATACAAGGGTTGTAGTTGTCTTAGAGTTTTAGGGGCATTTTGCTTAGGGATTCTCAAGTATGCATACCATTGCATACCATGGTATTGCAATGGTATGCATACCATGGTGTTGCAATGGCATGCATACCATGGTATCGAAATGGTATCCATACCATTGGTATCCAATGGTATGTAACAACAATACCATTTCCTATGCATACCAATGCTATGCATAGGAATTGGTATTGCCTTTGCATACCAGTTCATACCATTGAAATAACATGCAATGATATGCAAAGGCAATACCATTGCCTATGCATACCATTGCAGGTATGCATAGGCATTGGTATTGCCTTTGCATACCATTGCAGGTATGCATAGGCAATGGTATTGCCTTTTCATACCATTGCATGGTATTGAAATGGTATTAATTAGTATGCATAGGCAATGGTATTTTCGTTGCATATGATGACAATGGTATGAAATGGTATGAAAAGGTAATACCATTTCCTATGCATACCATTGCAAACAATTGAAATAGCATGGTATGGTATGAAATGGTATGCAAAGGAAATACCATTTCCTATGCATACCAATGGTATGAATAGGATTTTGTATTTTCTTTGCATATCATTGCAATGGTATGCATAGGAAATGGTATTTACTTTGCATACGATTACATACCATTGCAATACCATTGACATGGTATGAAACAAAAATACCATTTCCTATGCATACCATTGGTATTCATACAAGGGTTTTAGTTGTCTTAGGGTTTTAGTGGTAGTTTTCTTAGGGATTCTCAAGTAGGCATACCATTGCATACCATGGTATCGCAATGGTATGCATGCGATTGCATACCATGGAAATGGTATTGTCATTGCATACTATTGTGATATGCATAGGAAATGGTATGCATAACATGATATGCATACCATTGCGATACCATGGTATGCATACCATTGAAATACCATGGTATTGCAATGGTATCCATACCATTGCATACCATGGTATTTCAATGGTATGCATACCATGGTATCGCAATGGTATGCAATGGTATGCATATCATGTTATGCATACCATTTCCTATGCATATCACAATGGTATGCATTGACAATACCATTGCCTATGCATACAAATGGTATGCATAGGCATTTGTATTGCCTTCATATACAATTGCAATACCATGAAATGGTATGCAATAGTATGAAAAGGAAATACCAATTCCTATGCATACCATTGGCATGCATAGTCAATGGAATTGTTCTTATATATGATGGCAATGGTATTGCAATGGTATGCAGTGGTATGCAAAGGCAATACCATTTCATATGCATACAAATGCAATACTATGTAATGGAAATTGGCAATGGAAATGGAAATGGTATGGTATGCATTGGCAATGGAAATGGTATGCATTGGCATTGGCATTGGTATGGTATGGTATGGTATGCCTTGCCTTGGTATGGTATGCATTGCATTGGTATGGTATGCATTGGCATTAGTATGGTATGGTATGGCATTGGTATGGTATGCCTTGACATGCCATGCCTTGTCATGCCTTCACTTTCCATACCATGTCATTCCATCCAACGTCTTTTCATGTCATTCCATGCCTTTCCTTCCATTCACTTGCCATGGCTTGCCTTTTCCATGCCATTCCTTTCCATGCCATGTCTTTCCATGCATTTCCTTGCCTTCACTTTCCATGTCATGTCTTTCCATGCCATTCCTTTCCATACCATGAGTTTCCATCCCATGCCTTGCCATGTCATTCCATGTCATGCCATTCCATGCCTTTCCCTGCATTCACTTGACATGCATTTCCTCTTACATGCCATGCATTTCCATATCATGTCATTCCTTTCTATGTCATGCCTTTCCCTGCCTTCACTTTCTATGTCTTGTCTTTCCATACCATGTCTTGCCATGCCTTGCCTTCAATTGCCATGCCTTTCCTTCACTTTCCATTCCTTGCCTTGAATTCAATTTCCTTTCCATAAAAGGATTCATACGTAAAAATTACAATCAAAGGATTCATTCAGCATGTAATTCTACAACTTATTATCCCATATTTATTATATAAAAATACTTGCATGAGAATTCAAATGTTTTGGTCAATAAGGCATAATGCAATTTTTAAAGAGGAGGTCGATTTTCAAGAACACTATGTCAGGAATTTGTGGGTAGTGTATTCACGTGGGCCTTGGAAAAATATACTTGTGGGAGCTTATGAAACTCAGTTATGCCGCTCGATTTGGATTTTATTCCCTCAGACCAAATTGGCCACACATTGTCCCTAAATGGCTTGAAGAGGCGAGTTGCAACTCATGATACAAATCAAACCAGGACTCATATGGGAGAAATGCAAGTTCCATTGGATCTGGAGCACTAGTTTCCAACTAGGGGGGGGCTTTGCTATCATTTCTTCCACCAGAAAACTTTTTGTTGGAGTATCTCTGACACTAGGATTTTGGTCAATGAGGCATAGTGCAATTTCTGAAGAAGAGGTCGATTTTCAAGAACACTGTGTCCAGAATTTGTGGGTAGTGTAGTCATGTGTTCCTTGGCCAAATAGACTTGTGGGAGCTTACAAAACTCCATTATGTTGCTCATTTTGGATTTTATGCCCCCGCACCAAACTGGCCACATGTCCCTGAATGGCTTGAAGAGGCGAGTTGCAACTCGCGATTAAACTCAAACCAAGACTCAAATTGTTGAACCGTCAGTTGCACTAGATCCAGAGCACTGAATTTTAACTGGGGGGGGGGGGATTCATTGTCATTTCATCCACCGGAAAATCGTTTGTTGGAGTATCTCCAACACTAGGGTTTTGGTCAATGAGGCATAATGCAATTTCTGAAGACGAGATCGATTTTCAAGAACACTGTGTCGAGAATTTTTGGGTAGTGTATTCATGTGGGCCTTGGGAAAATATACTTGTGGGATATTACGAAACTCTATCATGCCACTCGGTTTGGATTTTATGTCCCCAGACCAAATTGGCCACATGTCCATGAATGGCTTGAAGAGGCAAGTTGCAACTCGCGATAAAAATCAAACTAAGACTTGGATGGGTGAATTTTCAGTTGCATTGGATCTAGAGCATCGGGTTTCAACTAAGGGGGGGATCCACTATCATTTTTTCCACTGGAAAATTGTTTGTTGGAGTATCTCTGGCACTAGGGTTTTGGTCAGTGAGGAATAGTGCAATTTCTGAAGAGTAGACAAATTTTCAAGAACATTGTGTCGGGAATTTGTATGTAGTGTAGTCGCATGGTACTTGGAAAAATAGACTTGTGGGATCTTACAGAACTTCGTTATTCTACTTGGTTTGGATTTTATGCCCCCGGACCAAATTGGCCACATGTCTGTGAATGGATTGAAGAGGTGAGTTGCAACTCATGATAAAACTCAAACTGAGACTCGGATGGGAGAATCTTCGGTCGCATTGAATCCAAAGAACTGGGTTTCAACTAGATGGGCCCCTCCACTGTCATTTTTTCCATCGGAAAACCATTATTTGCAGTATCTTCAGCACTAGGGTTTTGGTCAATGAGGCATAGTGCAATTTCTGAAGAGGAGGTCAATTTTCAAGAACATCGTGTCGCAAATTTGTGGGTAGTGTATTCATGTGGTCCTTGGCAAAATATAATTGTGGGAGCTTACAAAACTCCGTTATGCCGCTCGGTTTGGATTTTATTCCCTCGGACTAAATTGGCCACATGTCCATGAATGGATTGAAGAGGCGAGTTTCAACTCATAATAAAAATCAAAACGAGACTCGGATGGGAGAATTTTCAGTTGTATTGGATTCATAGCACCATGTTTCAACTAGGGGGGCTCCTCCGCTGTCATTTTTCCCACCACAAAACCATTTGTTGGAGTATCTCCGACACTAGGGTTTTTGTCAATGAGGCATAGTGAAATATCTGAAGAGGAGGTAGATTTTCAAGAACACTATGTTGGGCATTTGTGGGTAGTGTAGTTGTGTGGTCCTTGGCCAAATAGACATGTGGGAGCTTATGGAACTCTTTTATGCTTCTTGGTTTGGATTTTATTCCCCCGAACCAAATTGGCCACATGTCCCTGAATGGCTTAAGGAGACGAGTTTCAACTCGCGATAAAACTCAAACCGAGACTCGGTTGGGAGAACCGTCAGTTGAATTATATCCGTAGCACTAAGTTTCAACTAGGGGGTCCCCTCAACTATCATTTTTTCCACCGAAAAACCATTTTTTGGAGTATCTCCAGCACTAGGGTTTTGGTGAATGAGACATAGTGCAATTTCTAAAGAGGAGGTCGATTTTCAAGAACAC
Organism: Picea engelmannii; assembly: GCA_009831015.1. NCBI lineage: Eukaryota > Viridiplantae > Streptophyta > Pinopsida > Pinales > Pinaceae > Picea > Picea engelmannii. Next base: position 52,791 of record ML782429.1, read on the forward strand.
TGTGTCAAGCATTTTTGGGTAGTGTAGTTGTGTGGTCCTTGGCCAAATAGACTTTTGGGATCTTATGAAAAACATGTATGCCGCTCGGTTTGGATTTTATACCCACAGACCAAAGTGGCCACATGTCCCTGAATGACTTGAAGATGCGAGTTACAACTCACGATAAAAATCAAACCAGGACTCGGATGGATGAATTGTCAGTTGCCTTGGATCTGGAGCATAGGATTTCAACTAGGGGGGGCCTCCACTATAATTTTGTCCACAGGAAAATCATTTATAGAGTATCTTCGGACTTAGGGTTTTTCTTAGTGCTTATTACATATGTTTAAGAAAGGCATGTCAAGGAAAGGAAAGTGAAGGAAAGGAAAGGAAAGTGAAGGCAAGGCATGAATGGAAAGGAAAGTGAACGAAAGGCATGGCATGGCATGGAAAAGGAAAGACAAGTGAAGGCATGTAAAGTGAAGGAAAGGAAAGCGAAGTGGAGGAAAGGAAAGGCAAGTGAAGGCAAGGCATGCCATGACAAGTGAAGGCAAGGAAAGGTGAGTGAATGCAAGGAAAGGAAAGGAAAGTTAATGAAAATCAAGGTAAGTGAAGGCAAGGCATGAATGGAAAGGAAAGTGAAGGAAATGCATGAATGGAAAGGTGAGTGAAGGTAATGGTTTTTCTCAGTGCTTATTACATGTGATTAGGTAAGGCATGTCAAGGCAAGGAAAGTGAAGGAAAGGAATGGAAAGTGATAAGGAAAGTGAAGGAAAGGCATGGCATGACAAGTTATAAGGCAAGGGAAGTGAAGGAAAGGAATGGAAATTAAAGGCAAGGCATGGCATGGAAAGTGAAGGAAGGGAAAGGTAAGTGAAGGAAAGGAAAGTGAAGGCAAGGAAAGCCAAGTGAAGGCAAGGCATGAATGGAAAGGAAAGTGAAGGAAATGCATGGAATTCTATGGAATGGCATGGAATGGGATGGAAAAGGGAAGGCAAGTGAAGGAAAGGAAAGTGAAGGAAAGGTAAGGAAAGTGAAGGCAAGGAAAGTGAAGGAAAGGCATGAATGGAAAGGAAAGTGAAGGAAAGTAATGGAATGGCATGGCATGTAATGGAAAAGGAAAGACAAGTGAAGGAAAGGAAAGTAAAGGCAAGCAAAGGAAAGGCAAGGCAAGTGAAGGCATGCTATGGAAAGGCATGGCATGGCATGGAAAAGGAAACAGAAGTGGAGGCATGCTATGGAATGGCATGAAATGGCATGGAAAAGGAAATAAAAGTGAAGGTACGGAAAGGCAAGTGAAGGTAATACAAGTGACTGGAAGGAAAGGAAAGTGAAGGAAAGGCATGAATGGCAAGGAAAGTGAAGAAAAGGCATGGAATGCTATGGAATGGCATTGAGAAGGAAAGACAAGTGAAGGCAAGGAAAGTGAAGGAATGCTATGGAATGGCATGGAAAAGGAAATACAAGTGAAGGAAATGAAAGTGAAATTAAGGCAAGTGAAGGAAAGGAAAGGAAAGTAAAGGAAAGGAAAGATGAGTGAAGAAAAGGAAAGTGAAGGCAAGGTAAGGAAAGTGAAGGCAAGGCATGTAATTCTATGGAATGTCATGGCATGTCATGGAAAAGGAAAGGAAAGTAAAGTAAAGTAAAGGAAAGTGACGGAATGCTATGGAATGGCATGGAATGACATGGAAAAGGAAAGGCAAGGAAAGTGAAGCCAAGGCATGAATGGCAAGACAAGTGAAGGAAAGGCATGAATGGAAAGGCAAGTGAAGGCAAGGCATGGCATGCTATGGAATTGTATGGAATGGCATGGAAAATACAATACAAGTGAAGGAAAGTCATGGCATGGCATGGAAAGTGAAGGAAATGTATGACATGGAAAGTAAAGGCAAGGAAAGGAAAGAAAAGGCAAGGCAAGGCATGGAAAAGAAAGGCATGGAATGGGTATGTTTTAAGGCAGGGTATATTTTAACAGCATTACAAATATTTTAACAATAGTATAAATGAATCCAAAATTATTAATTTTAGATACCTAGATGGTCATTCAAGTGGACCATTGGGATCACTTCTAATACTGACAGTTTCCATTAACTTCTCATGCTCAGAGTAAGGAAATAAGTATCATACCTTTGATGAGTTCTTACTTAGCATTGTTTGTAGTTGGAGGTTTTTACCAATAACCAATTTTGTAAAGTGGTATACAACTTGAACTCATTTATAATATTAAAATATATAACCACCTTTCTTTCATTTTCTTTCATCTTGTGTTAGATATTCTCCTTTAATAACCATCGACCCTGTTGGAAATTCAATTCCTTTAGAGTCTATTACTAATTGCATGAGGGTATGCTTTTCCTCTAAGCATCGTTCCAACCAGTAATAAATGTCCCATTCATTATCTCTTGGGAAAACCAATGTGTATATGTGCCCTACAAAAAATGGAGTGCCAAAATGTGAGTCCACTAAATGACCAAAGCATAAAACATTCATTCTTTTTATTCAAGATTTAATAGAAGGATTCAATGAACCTTGTAGTATGAGATATGAGACATGATTATAATATGTTGAAATACTTGATTGGTTCTCCTCCAATTGGGATAATTCCATAGTTATACATTTACCAATAGGGAGTGATACATGATCCCATCTATCAACCAAGTCTATCGATTCACAATCATCCCATTCATTACTACTACATGGACCATAGAAGCAAGAGAGTTTTATCGTCCTTATTTCAACTATTGCATTGTCTGATGTTGTAACTGAATGGAATACATGAGTGCCCTAGATTTTTTTTCATTCATACCACTTTGATCGATATACATTGACCACCTCCCAAAAATATATATCATGTCCTTCCTTGTGTGATTGGTCTTCAAGGGTTCCTGCTCCCTCTCCCATTATTGAAGAACACCATTCAACAATGGATTTTGCATCTTGAATAAGGGAAGTAGTGATGCAGGATCATCGCTCCACCTCAGCATGCACCAGCGAATTACCATGCATGGTGCACATTCAAGGAAGGGAGAGGTGTCGCCCTCTCATTTTTCCTCAAGAATCAAAAGCGTGATCCAGGAATTTAATGATGACAAGCTGGAAGAGACAAATTGTGCCTTCGCACAAGATGGAGATAAGGTTGTCATTAAGTGGTTGATGGTAGGAGGGATCTGCATCAGATTTGGAGTAGATTTCCATAATTGTAATTTGCCCATTAGACAGGCATTTTGAATGGTGATTTGGCACCACTAGTTTAGCTTGGAGGGATGCTCGTCGAGCCCCTCTTGTATAAATATTTGTATTGTTTCCAGTAGGAGAGGTTAGCCAAGAGAGAGTTATCCAGCAGAAAAAATGCATAAAATTTGTGGAGGTTGATGAGAGCCGAGACTCAGTCGCAGTCTAGACTCAACATTTGTAATTTGATATTCCACCATTAATAAAAAATGACAATGTTTCCTGTTATCAATTTTTGTGTAATGGATGTTTTGCTATGAATGTCATCTGTATGCATTTGAGTCATAGATGAATGTTAGAAATCGTCGGCAGGGATAGAGATACATTTTTCTACCTGTGAGTGTGTCGGATTAAGTCTTGTTCTCTAGGCTAAGTGCAAGGAGTGCACGAAAAAGTGTGGAAACTCTGTGAGTCGACGCAAGGAGTGCATGTCTGAACTCAGTGGAGTCAGAAGAGAAACTGTCAGGGGGGCATATCGGGTTAGTTCACAAACTTAGGAGGAAATTCCAGGGTTGTTAAGTACCTTGGAAAGAAAGACTGCGTAGGGGGGAGAACAGCTCAGAGTTACTGAACACTATGAAAAAATATGCCAGGAGGACACACAGCAAGTACGAGAGCGTACAAGAGAAACACTATTGGAAGTTTTGGAATCCTTAAGGGAATCCCAGAATTGATGAATATTCCGAGGAAGGAAGGATTTTTAAGAGTGCATCGACAAAGGAAAGGAGATGCCTTAAAACCTTTTGTAAGGATAAGTGAGAAGCCATCGAAGAAATAGGTTGAGAGCAAGTAGTGTGCCAAATATATTATAAGTTCATATTACAAGCTCAGGAGGAAGGCATTAAGACTCCAGGAGGGCAAGAGAGCGTTCATTGAAGGACGTAGAGGAACGGTGAACCTTGAAGGTTTTCAAGCTGAGAAAAGTCACAGAAGAGCCTGCGTAGAACTCTGCAAGGAGTGCAGAATGAGTTTGAGGATAGCCCAAGTATCGAAGGAGAAATTTGCGCAAGTGTGCAAAGGGGTCGAGGACTTTTCGAAGTCCTGAAGGTTGTGAAATCATCCATCGTTGGAGGAGACAAGTGGTAGAATATCAAGAGGTTCGAGAACAAGAACTTCGGGAGGTTGTTGGGAGAAAAAAAGGATCTTCATGAAGTCGCGAAGAGCAATTTGAATCCATGTCATTAGATCTGGAAGGGAACGTGGAGGAGATATACTCATTTCGGAGGAGGAACCCTTTGGAGAAAATTCAATAGGAGAGAATACTCGAAGAGATGAGAGACAAAGAAATCTTGGTCATCCATTGAGACAATACATGTGGCGAGAAATCAACAATTCATTGATTTGCAATCAGGAAGTATAGAGTTGAGGGAAGAGAGGATTAGTGAAGTCCAAACTCGTGACTTGATATCAACTATTAATCATAAGAGGAACGTGGACTATAGATTTTGTCCCGGAGAATTCATCGATTCAGGAATCGGGGAAAAGGGAGTAAGTAGTTTGTGAAAGTTCTAAAGCACAGGGTCGTGAAGGGAGAGAGCCCACAGTCATAGTCCATGGTCACATCAAGGAGGAAACATAGCACAGAGAGCTAGTGTTCATTGACGTTAAGAATTGAAAAGTGCTAACGAGAGGGTCCGCGGGTGCTACACAACCTGCGTCGAGAAAGTAAAGGGCATGTGTCAAGTTAAATTGGTTCCATTAGGATCCCGACAAACCATTCGGTTCGATGACTTGAATGATCCTAGACCGGGAGGTTGAGCAGCCTCGAATGAGAAGGAGAAGGGGGTTGGGGTCTTCTCCAGGAAATGGTATCAGATATTGATTGCCTACAGTTTGTAGGCAAAGGTGAAGAGAGGCAAAGTAAGACGCTCTGTGGAGACTATTGCAAGGTGTGTAGCAAGTGATGAACTACAGGTGAAGCAGAATGGCCATTGAAGGTCATAAACGTGGTCGAGGAGAATTGCATTTTTAGAGGAGTAAAGAAGATATGGATAAGGAGCTCAATGAAATACGTGCAGAGATGGAGAAGATAGCATTCAAGATGCAGCAGGAGGTAAAGGTGCATTGGAGGTATGAATGGCCTTTGAAGAGGCAACTAAATGTCCTGTTCATAATTTGTTTTCTAGAGGGAAACAACGGGTGTTAAAAAGGTGGTTGAGGTATGTTGAAAGCCTCAGTGATGAGGGAAATAGATATGGAAGAGGTCCTATAGGTTTCTAGGTGGGAAATGGGAGGGGATCAATGGATCTTGTAAACTTCTAGGTGGGCAGAGGAGACATCCCAAATTGCCAAGTGGGAAAGGGAGGAGAAATGAGCTCAGCTGAGAGTTCACATCGGAGGGTGTTGACATGTGAGGAGGAAGAAAAAGAAAAACCTCACTCAAATGGAGATTCGCATGAAGTTGTGAACCGTGTGAATGAACACGATGAGAAGTTGCAAACTTCCACCATCTAGGAGGAGGATCAGAGGACCGTTCTGATCATTGGAGGAGTCAATATATTCCTTCCAAGAGGTCGAGGAGAGGCTAGCAAGGATGTTTCATATGCGACAGAAGGAAAAAAAACTGAGACTTTCATGGAGGAGGAGGAACAGATACTGAAGTCTATCCCAATAGAAGGAGAATGCCCAGTTGGATTACTCACCCAGTGGGAGATGGAGCTAAAGGAACTGGAGGATTGGTTAGACAGTCTAAAAACAGAAAGTGGCTGCCATAAGATAGCCATGCCAGAGGAGACACACCAACACGAGTTGTAGCGAGACTGCATAAGTGGAGGTTGCAGCAGAGTGTCAAGTTAAGGTCACAAGAGATGAAGAAGATACCATGGGAGACCAGCGTGATTTACCCATGGACAAGGAAGAAACGCAACAACCTACTCCGCAAAAGGAGAGATAGCCAATGGATCAGTTGGACGAGGTAGTTGAGGAGATATGGAAGTTGATTTTGGGATCGACTGAGGAAGCGGTCAGCAAGGATAAGATGGGAAAAATAAAACCTGCACGAGCAGGGGGAATGATGCAGGGACAGAAGCAATGAAGCAGAGGAGCATAGAGACAGTTCCAAGAGAAAGTTTGGGAGCCATGAGGATTTCAACCACACTGGAAAGCTCATGAGAAGGATATCATGATTTTTGTAGCTATGGAGTATGATGCAAGAGCATCACTCCACCTCATCACGTGCCAGCCGATTAGCACGCATGGTGCACATTAAAGGAAGGGAGAGGGGTTGCCCTCTCATTTTGCCTCGAGAATCAAAAGCGTGCTGCAGGAATTTAATGATGAGAAATTAGAAGAGCCAAATTGTTCCTTCGCACAAGCTTTAGATAATGTTGCCATTAAGTGGTTGAAAGTAGGAGGGATCTGCATCCGATTTGGAGTAGATTTCCGTCATTGTAATTTTCCCATTAGACAGTCATTTTGAATGGTGATTTGACACCATTAGTTTGTCTTGGAGGGAAGATTGTCGAGCCCCTCTTGTATAATTCTTTGTATTGTTTCCAGTAGGAGAGGTTATCCAAGAGAGGGTTAGCCAGGAGAAAAAATTCATATAAGTTAGGCAAGTTGATGAGAGTCGAAACTCAGTCGCAGTCCAGACTCAACATTTGTAACTTGATATTCCGCCATTAATAGAAAATGATAGTGTTTCCTGTTATCAATTTCTGTGTAATAGATGTTTTGTTATGAATGTCATCTATATGCATTTGAGCCGTATATGAATGTTATAAATCGTTTGCAGGGATTGAGACACAATTTTCTATCAGTGAGTGTGTCGGATTAAGTCTAGTTCTCTAGGCTAAGTGCAAGGAGTGCGCGACAAAGGGTGGAAAATATATGAGTCGATGCAAGAAGTGTGTGTCTGAACTCAGTGGATTCAGAAGAGAAAACGCCAGGGGGGCATACCAGATTAGTTCACAGACTTAGGAGGAAACTTGAGGGTGGTTAAGTACCTTGGAAAGAAAGACTTTGTAGGAGGAAGCACAACTCAGAGTTACTGAACACTCTGAAACACTCTTCCGGGAGAGAATAGAGCAAGAACAAGAGCATACAAGAGAAAAACTATTGGAAGTGTTGGAATCCTTAAGGGAATCCCAGAATTGTTGAACATTCTGAGGAAGGAAGGATTTGCAAGAGTGCATTGACAAGGGAAAGGAGATGCCTTAAATCGTTATGTAAGGCTAAGGGAGAATTCATTGAAGAACTACGTTGAGCGCAAGGAGTGCGCCAAATATATTGTAAGTTCATATTACAATATCAAAAGGAAGGAGTTAAGATGCCAGGAGGGAAAGAGAATGTTCAATGAAGGACATAGAGGAACAGTGAACCTTGAAGGTTTTCAAGCCGAGCAAAGTCACAGAAGATCCTATGTAGAACTCTACAAGGAGTGCAGAAGGAGTTCGAGGATATCTCAAGTCTCGAAGGAGAAATTTTCGCAAGTGTGAAAAGGGGTCTAGGAATTTCCAAAGTCCTGAAGGTCGTGAAATCATCCATCGTCAGAGGAGGCAGGTGGCAGAAGATCGAGAGGTTTTCGAACAAGAAATTTGAGAGGTTGCCAAGAGCAAACAAGGATCTTCACAAAGTCGTGAAAAATGATTTGAATCTAGGATGTTATATCTGGAAGGGAACGTGGAGGATATCTACGCATTTCAGAGGAGGAACCCTTCAGAGAAAATTCATGAGGAAATAATAACTGAAGAGCTGAGACCCGAAGAAATCTTGGTCATCCATTAAGATAGGACACATGGTGAGAAATCAACAATTCATTGATTTTCAATCGGGAAGTATAGAGTTGAGGGAAGAGAGGATTCACGAAGTCTGAACTCGTGACTTGATCTCAATCATTGATTGTAAGAGGAAAGTGGATTGTAGATTTGGTCTTGAATAATTATTTGATTCAGGAATCGCGGAAAAGGGAGTAAGTAGTTCACGAAAGTTTCGAAGAACGGGGTCACGATGGGAGCGAGCCCATGGTCATAGTCTGTGGTCACATCAAGAAGGAAACCTATCATAGAGAGCTAGTTTCCATTGGCATTAAGAATTGAAAAGTGCTAAGGAGAGGGTTCGCGGGTGCTACACAACCTGCATCGAGAATGTAAAGGGTCTGTGTCAAGTTAAATCAGTGCCATTAGGAGCCTAACGAACCATTCGGTTCAGTGACTTGAACGATCCTAGACCGATAGGTCCAGCATCCTCGAAGGAGAAGGAGAAGGGGGTTGGGGTCTGCTCCAAGTAGTAGTTAAATTCATTTATTTCCTACGTGATTCTCTTTTTATGCATGCACCTGCTCCATCATGCTCCGCTTTACAGTGCCAGAAATCAAAATAGTTCCAAATGTGTAGTACCTTTAGTTTTTTGTGCAACATACACAACCATTGAAATAAATGAGCATTTTTTAACTGGATTGTGCAACCATATGACCAAATCCAATGTTGATCCATATGTATGTTCTTATCCTTAAGGTGATTGTAGAACAACTGAAAATAATGTTTTACAGAGGCTAATCCATGGCACTGATCATCACTTATGTAGAAGTGGTACTCTTTCAACATAACTCGATTTTGTTCATTACTATTTCATCCATGCTTGTATGTGATATGTACCATTATCCTGACCTACTTTGAGTGATAATATTGTCTTTGAATCTCATTTTGTGGTTGAAGGGTGTAGTTCTCAGCAAAATCAACCACTAATAACACAATACCAACAAGAAATGTATCTCTGTGTATTTTAAAATGCTCTTCTTGTCATCGAGCCATATGGAAATGTTGAACATATTGTCGTGTCTTTTTTACCATAGCCTTCATGAAGTAAAAAACTTGTACTTGGGAAGTAACCAATTGTATAGTTTTTCTCTCTTGCCCTCCATCAATATCATATGTCACATATTTAAAGGTTTGCAAGGAAACCTCCTTCTGCCCCAATTAATACTCATCTCTTACATGGATGCACTTGTTTATTAATGTTATTACATCGCACCTGGGGCATGTCCCATATAAGCATAGATTTTGATAAAATGTAAAACCCCCTGGCCTTGTACATAAGATGTTGTGAACAAAGTCTCTAGATGACAACGACGACAATATAACTGGCCATTCCTGCAAAAGGGTGTTATGAAAAACACAATATGTGTGTGTGTGTGTGTGTGTGTGTGTGTGTGTGTGTGTGTGTGTAATAATAATAACCATACTCAATGTGATATCTACAACAACACATGTTACAAATTGTGTTTATTCTAACATACCAAGTCTTGCATTTATGGAAAGATATTTGGCCTAAGTTAAGTGCAATATGTATTGTTCTGAATCTCTCATACAATTTTGTCTATGTAATGTCAAGATAGTGGTGAAGGACCACAAATCTATTGGGGCACCTATGTCGAGGATATCCTGTCTATGAGAATACTTTCTAAGGGTTTTGACATTGCATTACAAAAGGTGAGAGGTTTGTTGTAGAAAATGGTGTTTTCTTGTAATCTCGATAACAATTGACTGGGACAAGACACGTCAAGATGCATTGCGGTGTTTAGAACGAGACTTATTACCAATTATTTGAAAATAATCTACAAGTTTTTGTACTATATGATGACTTGTTTCTACACTTTTGACTTTTTTAGTGCCTAAAATTCTCCTAACAGGAGTCAAACTTCTAGATTTTAACAAAGATAAAAATAATTGACATTTAGAAGCATCGGATTTTGGTTCAAGATATTCTTGAGTGATTTTATAAGATTGATAATGAATAGCATGGTTAGATAACTTACCTTCAAGTTGTGCTAGAACACTTTCATCGACCTAAATGAGTTTAGTATTTCTTCAGCACGCAGTGCTCAATATAGGTAGGGATGATGAACCCCTATTCTAGGACTCTTGACCTCCCTATTGTGGAGTTATAAATGTTTCATTTCTTACCCCCTCAACGACTGACGGATCAACTGTGGGAGTAGAGTGCACTTGGAATTGTCTAGTTTATGGAACATTTGACTGTCCAAAAAGAGATTTCACCATAGGACTTTCTTTACCACAATGTTGTACACCAGCTGATTCTTTAATTTAATCTATTGTATAATGAGCTCCAACAAAATCCTCCATCATCTGGTCATCCAAAAAAAGTTTTTTTGATGAGATATTTTTTTGATTTCTCTCTAATGAACTCTTTTGTTTTTCTTCTGGTGATGGAGGAGAAACAATAACGACATCTCTTCTGCTAGAAATTGGATTTCCCTCATGTGAAATCCTACGCTTTAACATACATAACTTTGTTTTTCTCTTTCTTCTTCTACATTTTCGATAAATTTATTTTTTCTAGAGGAATTTATTTCTCGAATCCGGTGGTTACACATGTTTAAAGATATTAATTGGCTTACAAACACCCACCACAAATTTGTCTTTTTATTATGTAATAAATCACAACCAAGTGGAGAAATGTTTTTTTATATTACAAAAGAAGACACATCTAATAATTCCAATTCCAATTGCACTTGGACAAATTTGTGTTCTATATCCAAGAAGACACAAGAATATACAAACAACAATTCCAATTGCACTTGGACAAATTTGTCTTCCAAGTCCAAGAAGAAACAAGAAGATACACACAACAATTCCAATCACACTTCGACAAATTTGTCTTCCAATTCCAACAATATACAAGAATATACAAACAACAATTCCAATTGTACTTGGAAAAATTTGTCTTCCAATTCTAAGAAGACACAATTAGATACAAACAACAATTCCAATTGCACTTGAAAAAGTTGTCTTCCAAATTTCCCTGCAATGGTCTAGCAATAGCACAAAAGTCTTTATGAATCTAACAAGAAAAATAAAAAAAGTAAAACCTTTATGTACAAGATGATTTTGTCTAAATCTATCGTGATTTTTCTCAACCATGATATAGATGAGGTAGGGTGTTCTTGGCACCAATCAATTCCCAGTAGGAATGTTCACGCGTTCCTAGAACGCGTGCGCACTAAAGCGTTGTGTGTTCTAGGAATGCTCACACTTTCCTGCTAACTATAAATGACCAACTCAATCAAGTCACAAGAGTGTGTATGTTCTCTTAATGCAAAAAATATAGCATTTAATATCCGTCAAACAATTTTATGAATAAAAATGTATAGGGGTATGGGGACAACTAAGGCCTAAGGGGTTAGGATTGAAAGTGTTTTCGAGGATAGAGAAATGGTTAGAGCACCAAGATGTGGGTGATGTGGGTGCAAGGGTTGTACACAAGGTATATGCATAGTTCACTCAGAGCTCAAGTTAAGATTGGGTTAAGTATTGAGTATAAGTTATGCCTAGGATTATATGGATCTAGGGGGGTCTATGTCATTGTCTACATCAAGATTTAGGTCAATTTCTAAATCTATATCTAGTTCTATGTGGTGGTCTAGGTCATGGTCTACGTCAAGATATGGGTCTGGTGACAAGGTATTTGGAGGAATGGAACCTACAGAAATGGACATTATGACCATTTGGAGGCTTATAGATTATGATATTGCAGTGCAACCAAATTGAAAGGACCATTTGGAGGCAGAGAGATAGTGAGATTGCAATGAACCATTTATAGGCCTAGACATCATGAGATTACATTACACCCAAGTTTAAATGACCGTTAAAGGCGGAAATATGTGTGATTACAGTGCACCCTTTGGAGTGTCAAATCGGATCAGATTATGATTAGGGTTATATTCTATATTTTATGGGAAGGGGTGGAGATCATAAAATGCACTGCAAAGAGAACATCATTTGCATTCATTTCATTTATAATTTTTCTTTTGCAGTTTGTTTTGATTGTTGATATGAATTTACTTGAGGCTGGAAAAATAGGTATGACCTTTGATTTCAAGAATCTACAAAGTAATATTATTTATGTGAGTGGATTAATCAAGATCTGTGTGCAGGTTAAAGATAATGAGTAATAGAGGAACAACAACAAGTCATGATAGGTTTCATTATTTTGGGCATTGTCAAGCTCTAGGTCAATGTCTAAATATACATCTAGATCTATGTCATAGTATAGATCATGGTCTACGTAAAGATCTGGGTCATCATCTAAATCTATCTCTATATCTATGTCATGGTCTAGGTGATGTTCTAGCTCATGGTCTAGGGGGGGGTAGAGAGAGAGTGAGAGAAAGGGGGGGGATATAATGTGGGGAGGGGTAGATGTATGTGAGAGAGAGAGAGTGAAGAGATAGTGAGAGGGAGGGGGAGAGAGAGAGGGAAGGAGGAGGGGTTGGAGAGAGAGTGAGACTGATTGTGAGAGGAAGGGGGGAGATAGAGGCAAGCGAGGGTAGAGAGAGAAAGGGGGGGAGAGTATATGAGACAGGGGGAGGGGGATATAGTGAGAGTGAGACTAACAACAATGAGATAGATAAAGAGGTGGTATATGTAGGAGAGAAATATAGGAGAGATAATTGGATGGAGGGAGAGAAATAGAGGGAGGAGGGGGATAGAGAGAGAATGTGGGAGTGTGGGAGGGGGTAAGAGAAATAAAGAGAGGGGGTTTGGGCATAGAGTGTTTAAGTGTGTGAGATGGAGGGAGAGGTAAAAAAGAGAGTGCGTAGAGAGAGAGTGAGAGGAAGGGGGAGACATAGTGGGGAGGGGTGGATGTATGAGAGAGAGGGTGGAGAGACAGTGTGAGGGAGGGGGAGAGAGAGGGAGGGAGGGAGGAAGGGGTGGAGAGAGATTGAGAATGATTGTGAGAAGAAGAGAGGAGATAGAGGAAAAGGGGGGAATAGATATATAAAGAGATCAATGGGGGGAGAGTAGAATATAGAGAGGAAGGGAGATATAGTGAGAGTGAGACTAACAATGAGAGAGAGAAAGTAGTGGTAGATGTAGGAAAGAAAGAGAGGAGAGATAGCGAGAGGGAGGGGGAGAGATATAGGGCAGGGAGGTAGAGAGAGAATGTGTGAGTGTCATAGGGGGGAAAGAGAAATAAAGAGAGGGGGGATGGACAATGAGTGTTTGAGTGTGTGAGAGGGAGGGAGATGGATACAAAGAGAGCGGGTAGAGAGAGAGTGAGAGGAAGGGGGGAGGGGTAGATGTATGAGAGAGAGAGAGGGAGAAGATATAGTGAGAGGGAGGGTGAGAGAGAAAGAGGGAGGGTGAGAGAGAGAGGGAGGGAGGAGGAGGTGGAGAGAGAGTGAGACTGATTGTGAGATGAAGGGGGGAGATAGAGGGAAGGGAGGGTAGAGAGGTATAAAGAGAGAAATGGAGGGAGGGTAGATAAGAAAGAGAAAGAAGTGATATATGGAGGAGAGAAAGAGAGGATAGATAGTGGGATGGAGGGGGAGAGATAGAGGGAGGGGGGGTAGAGAGAGAATGTGTGAGTGTGAGAAGGGGGGATAGAAGTAAAGAGTGGAGGGATGGAAAAGGATGGGGTGGAGAGAGAGTGAGACTGATTGTGAGCAAATATATAGTGAGAGGGAGGGGGAGAGAGAGAGAAGGAGGGAGGGAGGAAAGGGTGGAGATAGAGTGAGATTGATTGTGAGAGGAAGGGGGGAGATCGAGGCAAGGTGGGTAGATAGATATAAATAGCTTAATGGGGGATAGAAAGTGTGTGTGCGATAACGTGGGAGGAAGATAGAGGTAGACAAAGAGGGGAGGTAGAGAGTGAGAGAGTGAGAGTATGGGGGGTAGAGAGTGAGAGTATGGAGTGTCTATTTCATGGTCTATGTGAATTTGTAGGTCAATGTCTAACTCTATATCTATCTCTTTGTTGTGGTCTAGTTCATGGGGGGAGATAGTGAGAGTGAGAGAGTGAGAGGAAGAGGGAAAAAATAGGGGGGGTATAGAGCTAGGGGGTATAGGTGATGGTCTAGGTATAGTTCATGGTCTAGGTCATGGTCATGTTCATACAAGTACTCATATAAGTAATCCATTGGAAGAAGAAAAAAATATTAACACTCACCTTACAGGAGATGATACATTTCTATCTTGCACATGTATCCTTTATTCATTGTGAGACATGCCTCACCTTTAGATGGACATAGAGAGAGGGAGTTAGAACTAGGGACAAAGGAGAGAGAGAGAGAGAGGCAAAGATATAGTGAGAGTGAGACTAACAACAAGGAGAGATAGAGTGAGAGTGAGGGGAAGGGGAAGGGGGGATAGAGAGATATAAAGAGATAAATTTGGGGAGAGTATAAGAGAGAGGGGGAGGGGGATATAGTGGGAGTGATACTAACAACAATGAGATAGAGAAAGAGGTGGTAGATGTAGGAGATAAATATAGGAGAGATAATGGAAGGGAGGGGGATAGATAGAGAGAGGAGGAGGGTAGAGAGAGAATTTGTGAGTGTGAGAGGGGGGTAGAGAGAGAATGTGTGAGTGTGAGAGGGGGGAAGAGAAAGGAAGAGAGGGAAGTTGGACAAAGAGTGTTTGAGTGTGTGAGAGGGATAGAGAGGGATACAAAGAGAGAGGGTAGAGAGAGAGTGAGAGGAAGGGGGGAGAAATAGTGGGGAAGGCTGGATGTATGAGAGAGAGTAGAGAGATAGTGTGAGGGACGGGGAGAGAGAGAGGGATGGAGGAAGGGCTGGAGAGAGAGTGAGAATGATTGTGAGAGGAAGGGGGGAGATAGAGGGAAAGGGGGAAAGAGATATATAAAGAGAGAAACGGGGGGAGATAGAGGGAAAGGGGGGAAGATATATATAAAGAGAGAAATGGGGGGAGAGTAGAGGAGAGAGAGGGAGGGGCAATATAGTGAGAGTGAGACTAACAATGAGTGTAACACCTTGTTTCCCCCAATTTGTAAATATAAATATATGGGCCAAGAGACTATGGAAAAATCAAGATGTGTGAATGTTTGATTTGACAGACCTTTGTATAAAAGGTCAATGAATGTAAATTATGTTATTTACTAGAAAATGGATAAGTGTTGCATGACTGTTGGAAGGGGAGTGTACTAAGAAAGACCATGAATGTTATGAAATAGACGGTGAAGGGGACTAGGAATGGTTGTGTTAACCTCCACAAGACCATTACCTTGCTGGATTTAATTGCTCAGGAACAGAACAATCCTGTGACCCACAATTGAATTACAGTTAGGCTGTTAGGTGGGAACACCTCCTCAATATTTAATGAGGGGATGGGATAGAGAACCCATATGTAATGCTTCCATACCTAACCACAGACTGGGAATTCAAGCCACACACAATCTTGCCAAGGAAGGAAAGAAAGTAAGGTGTGGTGGGAAGAAGAAGACCTATGAAGAGTGGAGAGACTAGAGGCTAAGCTCTCAGATTCGAGGAAGAACTAAGAAATGAGTGTTTTGGTTGCAGGGAAATGGATAGTAGGGTTATGATACAAGCTGATAAATGAGACCATTCCTCCTTTATTGGTATCATGTAAACCGTTTCCAAGATCTCACGGGAGGAGGAGAGTAACCTTCATCCCTACTGGCGTCGATCTAGAAGAAATGATTTTATCGTAGATCATCGTGGTCTAGCTCGGGGGTGGATAGTGGTAAATCCGTTAGGAGTGACTGAGCCTATGGTTGTATGGAAATGGGCACCCCTTTTAGCATTTTCTTCACGTTATCTGGTTCTGATAAGTATTTTCCTACTTTATGTATTGAACTGAAATAATGGATGAATGCATGAGTTTGTGTATATATGTGTATTTTTAAATGGTTTCTATGTGGAATGGTTATGATATGTGAATGCCTTCATCTCTTTGTGAACTTACACTTCTGACTGATAGTCTGTATGCCCAGCTTAGCTCCTAAGGCTTCTTGGGACATAAGCTTGTAAGATGGTTGAGATAGGAGATATCATGTCAACCTAAACCTATCCTTCTAAACAAGATACCTCTTTTAGACTCCTTGTCGTTCGACCGAGATTCCAGGGCCAAGTCCTTAACCATTTCATGGTAAATATCAGGAAGGATAGCGAAGTTCAAGCCTTGAAAAGGGGATGTATCTTCATTTGGGAGATGAGCAGACTAGACTCATTTGAGAGGACCCATATTACCAATACCCAAAAACCTTAAACTAAGCCTAAGGAGTCTATGTCCTCCTAGATTCAGAGCTCTAGAATTCTAGGACTTCAGAGTATGACTGAGCTTACCAGCCTTATACTGGCCAAACGTAACCAGGAGATTTGGTTTCCCATAAGGTTGACTGATGTTAGGATGTTCCCAAGGGAGTTATGTGAAACTATCTTACCAAATAAATCGGGATCCGAAACCCCAAAGGTCGGATCCGCGAAGAACCCAAAACCATAGATCGAGGGATCCTTTGGGTTATTTCCCAGCCGTCAATATACCGGGGACGCGTAGTGCTAGCCCCTTTAGTTCGGATATTGGAACATTCGGGATATGAGAGGAGTTTGAATCAAAACACTCACGAATGTCAAATCCCTAAGGTAACCAAAGAAATATATCTATAAACCTGCATGGTAAGATCTCGACCGTGAGATCTGAGGAATGTTAGAAGTTTGTCGATCCGAGGTGACGTCGTGTAGTGAAATAATCCATGGTTACATGGACCCCATCTTTACATGCCATGTGTCAGCCAGATTCATGTGTATCGTGTACCCTATAGGCCCATTGGAACATAACATGTGTCACGCTGACTCCTCCTATGTATTCGTTCCTGATACATGTCTGCCTAGCCAACACAATTGGTGAAATGACCAGGAGTCCAGGATTTCCAGGACTCTGAAGGATATAGAATGTAGTATGGTAGAGAGACCGAACAGTCTAAAGGTCGGTGCCACATGTTGAGCTTATGGGACTTCAGAATTTAGGAACTCCGAGTAGTCTCATGTGCAGATAGTAAAGAGGCATGAAGCATCGGAGCATCGCAACGTCAAATTCCTCCACAACTGATATAGGAAAAAGAGAGAAAGTCTAGTCATGGGATTGGACGGTGGATGGTATTCCACCATGGAGGAAGGAACTTGGAAATAGTACATGTGAGGTGGGTTCACGTGGCCCTCAAGTAATGAATTCCCGAAGAACTTTAGAGAGATATATTCGTCGGTTCGGGGCTTGATTTTGAGCATGGAGACCGTGGTTGGAAAACTATGGACAAGAAAAGTGTGGTAGAAACCCCAAATGAAAGGTTTTATCATTTAAGGAGAATAAAATTTTGAGGCCTCATCCCTAGGAAAGCCACTCAGAGGTTAGGTGTGTTACAATTAGAGAGAGAAAGCGGTGGTAGATGTAGGAGAGAAAGAGAGG
>ML782429.1:72286-88458 GCA_009831015.1 Picea engelmannii
TTTATATTTTGCTGGAAAAATAAGATACCACTTTTAGAAAAAAAAAAAAAAAAATTGACCTAGTTATTCACAATGTCTATGAATAAAGGTTGTATATTCGTAAACATAATTCAATTTTCTACGTTTCATTTTCTTATACCATATTCAAATTAATTCTAAAAATTCCTTGAATAATCCCTCCAAGTTAACAAATTGATATTTTTCCAGGTTTGCATTTCCACTAACGCATCATGAGAGACCATCATTAGCTTGCACTCACCCATAAGAGACACATCACCATACAAAATGTGACAATGTAAAGATCCAAAATAATCAAACTGCAAACAATATGTAATTGTTACAGTTATTGGTAAAATTTCCTCATATGCTTGGGACAAGATGTCAAGTACATTAAACAAAATCCATGATTTTCAGACACAAATATTCCAAAACATACAACTTGCAATAAAATTCAATTATATTTATTGTCATTCATCACTTGAACTGTTGTCATCAATCAAGTTGTGTGCATTCCTAATTTCTTCATCACTTGTAGGAGATATTGTACTCTGGTTATTTAACCTATTTTTTTATAGATCGACTTGATTTTTATGCTCTGTGTCTTCATATTCCATCTACATAAATAGAAATAGAGTGTAATAAGTATATCTAGATTTATATATATAGTATAATACACATGATTGAATAAATAAAAAACATACCATAGAAATGAGTGCTTCATAAAAAATACACATTCTTTCAAATCCATTGTGCATGACATCTCTCAAACTCTCTTTTGGTCCCTACACTCCATACTTTATTTCCTTCATGTTTAATATGCCATGACAAACCAAAATCAATATAATTAATATAAAGGTTTGTTGTTGTTTCATTAATTATAAAACAAGGGAAGTTAAACAACATATCTACTTATAAATTGTTCAATTAAACATTAATACTTTAACATATACTAACAACCCATGCTTAATCCAATGTCTATCAATTCATTGGCTGAATATTCTTTGTCTGACAACACCTATTATAAGGCATCCATGGACAAGTGAAAATTAATTATTTAAATATAAATATCACAAAAAATATGAAATCTTAACTAAGGCCAAAATCATATGTACTCACAAACTTTGTGATCAAACCTTTTATTCCTCGTCATCCTATGTTATGTGTTGAATGCGTTCCATTTTTTTCCTGCAAGAAAACAATAATTAGTATTTGATTCAATCATTAAATTTGATGTACATAAAAGAATAAATGAATGATTACATACCCTTTTTGCATGTTGTTGTTGGGATATCTCCTCCTATGATGCAATTATGTTTATTTCTTTGACCAACTCCTTGTACACGTTTGTGGAAATCCCTACTAGCATGTATTGTTCTCCCCTCGTTTTTCCCTTGGAATTTTCACAATCTTTTTGAAAAACAAAAAAGAACAATAATATTTTTTAAATCAACCTAAAATTAAATATAATAAAAAATAACAATTTGGTAATTTTTGGAACATATTATAGAAAATCATGTTTAGTAATAATACTTTTTAAATGACTATTTTTTTCTATTGTATTTTT
The DNA here is from genome assembly GCA_009831015.1 of Picea engelmannii. NCBI lineage: Eukaryota > Viridiplantae > Streptophyta > Pinopsida > Pinales > Pinaceae > Picea > Picea engelmannii. The sequence goes on from ML782429.1 coordinate 73,851, forward strand.
TTGTTATTGCAAGTCTCGCGGGATTTATCAACCATTACCCAACAAAAACTTCATGTATTTTATGTATAACCTAGTTCTTGAATTGATTGGATTGATTTTTGTTTTTAAAGTGGAAAGTACATCTATAAGTTCTATCCACTATATCCCTCAAAGTTTTGTAATGCAAATTTCCCCTCTCATTAACTTTTAGCACCAATCCAAATGAATTGAGGACTCTGTCATTACCATTTACATCCTTCATGATTTTTGTCTTCTTAGGATGGAATTTATTTTCCTCACTATGAGTCCCTACAAAACATTAAAAAAATGTGAATTTGATTATTTAAAACATGTTAGAGATTAAAGTTAAGAAATTCATTTTTACTAAAAATTCAAAGAAAAATTCATGTTGATTACCTTTTAATCCACCTAATTCCTTTGTTTGAAACATTTCAACAAAAATTTTACAATCTTTTGCACTCAAATTGCAAAAAATCTCATCAAGTTTCTTCAAGTTATTTATCTGCGTGACACACCTTAACCAATACACATCATTAATTTAAACCTATTGCTAATTCAAATATATTAAAATTTTAATAAAACCTAAAGAAATTTCCTTGTTCTCTTGTTGGGATGAGCTACCATCATGCTTGCTACAATAAGTTGTTTTCCTTGAAATTCTATCAACCATTTATATAAAAAAAAATCCATAAATCATCAGGCATAAAAATTCCATTTTTTTTTTACAAAATAAGATTTTGGTGCATAAAATAAAGAAGTATGCACTAGTGCCTTAATTATATGTATATGCAATGGTATTTGATAACAATTCCCTTACTAAATAGAAAACGTTTGTTTAAAAATTGTCGTATTCACACAATGCTTTATAAATTAATAGAAGCACCAATGTCTATGTATTATTTATTACGCACCGTCAAACCCATGAACAATGTTTAAACATACCAGTTTTGATATTAAAAGAAATGTTATTTTCATTTTAAAGTAACCAGTGCGGTTGATGGGAACATGTGCACCGGTGCTCTATCCCTGTATAGTATGCACCGCTAACCATGAAGGAGGTTTTTAAAAATAAAATCAATAGTGAAAGGTCGGTTGCGATACAATGCAATGAGCGGTCCCATTGCAAAATATATAATTAAAGAAACCTTATAAAAATATATTGCTTAAAAAAATTATTATTGTGAAATATAGAGAGGGAAAGAAAGAGCAATAACAAGGAAGCTAGGGCTTTCAATACCGAAGGTAACTATGAAACCCTTTTATTGTTTTGAGAATGCACTAAAAAAATATTGAATCAAGTGGGGGAAATATGATATTATTAATAGAATGATATCACATACCTAAAATTTATCTTCTGTAGATTTCTATGTGACCTATGTTGATCCCTTTCGAAATTGTCTCTTCAAAAAAATACACCCACTTCAAAGTATTTGCTGGTAAATATTTCTTGCACAAATATCTCCTCTAAATTTTGGCAAAATAATGAAAGAATTAATTGGGTTTTAATTTACAAACACATACATTTAGAAAAACTAAAATTCCTATTCATTTTTTCGTTATATATTTTGGCACTTTGATGATAAACATTGTTGGTTTTTTTGTAACTTACATTTGTAGTGTGCCATATAGTTAATAGTGCACCAATGCAATGTTTACATAAAAATGCATTGACAAACAATTTAATTCACAAAATGCAAATGCAAAAATATGCATTTAAAATTTGTGGAGGCAATAACGACTAAAATTCCTTCTCAGATTTCCATTGTATATTTCAGCGCATCGATGATAAATGCATGTGTTATTTTTTTTGTAGCTAACTTCTTCATTTTTCTATACTTTTTATTGCACACCAGTGCAATGTTTACATAAAAATGCACCGAAAAACAATTCAATTTACAAAATGAAAATGAAAACTTCTACATTTAAATTTCACAGATATTTTTCTTTGTGAAGGAAATAACGAAGGTCACTGTAACATACCCAAATTTCCATTTAAATGTTTTTTGATAGGTTGAAAAATGGGTGTGTTCTTCATCATTTCTTATCTTGACAATACATAATTAGATATGTTCTTAAAATGTGAGCTACAAAATTCTTGTAACTTATTAAAGTCTCTTTTAATTTACTAAAACAAAAATGATACTACCTCATGAGAAATGACTATCAAAGGAAAGGGATTCCTTTAAGATATTAAATCGGATCCACCCTTGTATCCCTTTCAAGCAAATACAATCCTACTACTTCTTGAATTGTTGCAACTCTGGTTAAGTTAAAACCGTGTATAAGATCAAACTTTATGTAAGGGAGGTATCATATAAGGATCAAACATATATGTACTATAGCAAGTGGTAAATGGGTCTAACTCAAGATTTGGTGAGACCATTAATCTTGTTACTTATCAAAGTGGACAATAGGTAGTGCAAGGGAAGGGACGTGTCATTAATTCATTGTTAAAGTACATAATTACATGTCCAACTAGTCCACAAACCAATATGATCACCCCACATTACTTGCATCACATGGTTGGTCGTAACAAAATAACGGTTCATGAGGGGACGTATGAGTTATGGGCTCAAGATGCCAGTCACTCATAGAACAAGGAAGTTTAGGGTTCTTTCCCCAACTCCATTCCTATTTTTTGAGCATTCAGAAGTTTCCTTTGAGCTTTGGAGCAAAGAGTTATGACCTTTGTCGTGAGGAATCTCTTCATGCACTCTATGGTAGTGAAATCTGTGTTAATCAATGAAGTTGAGTAGCTGTGAGGATGCTTTGATATTGGAGACAAAACCACAAGGTAAGATATTTTCTATTATTTATGGGTTTTTTATGTTCTTTAACTAAATGTGAAAAATATTTCCTCAGTGTGCATTTCAAAGCCAGGTGCTATGAACTCCTTCTGAAAAATATTATAGAGTCTAAGCGCAAGTCTCATCCTACTGTTTCCCTCAAATTCTGGTAGATTATCGGATTAAATTATTGTTGGAGTTACTTCACACACACCTAGGATTTCTTTTTCCTAATGTTTTTCCTATGTTTATTAGTCTTTATCCAATCTCCTAAAGTTTAGGGAGAATATTCCTCTAGGATAATATTCTCTTTAGTTTGACTAGTTGAGTGGACTCTAGATTCTACATTGGTTTTGTCACCACGGAACATTGGGATCATCACCAGATAATGCACATTGTCATTGGGATCACCACAAAACTAGCACATTACCCATGAATCCATAATATTCTCCTCACTTCAATTTGTTTTAGTCAGTTAATTGAAGACTGGTAGACTAGTTAACTCAGCTAGGTGGCAGTTCACTTCCGTAATTTCATGAGAGACTAGACTGGGTGGAAGTTTACTACCATAACTGTTGGTGTGTGTCTAGATCACTCTAGACCACCATTATGGCACATTGGATTCTCCTCCAGTGCACATTGGTTGAGTTATATAGAGTATATCATGTGTAAATTATTCATTATTCATTATGGTTAATGAGGATTCTTCCATTCTTTCTCTCTTGCTTCTTATTTCTCAATTTCTCTCTAAAAAAGTGTGTGGTATTTTCTATATAGATCTATTATATGAAGGTTCAACACATTTACATGGTATCATAGCCAATGGACTAGTAAGAAAAATCTACACCAAATTATTTTTGCAGGTACCAAAGATTGAAGACAATGGAAAAATGGAATTCCCAAAAGAATTCATTCTTACACCTTAAAACTTCTTTGCATGGAAGGAGAACATGGTCATGAATATTTGAAGCAGATAATTGTAAATGTTAACCATGAATACAGAGATAGAACTAACAATATCCATATAACAATCTGAGTATCTAAATCGAATGGATGAAGAATTTGGAACAATTTGCGGTTTCATTTCTCCCGATCTCCTCTTTCACATATCTTCCTGTAAAACCCCCAATGAAGCCTAGACCACCATGTAATAGATTTTCCGCAAACACGATGAGACGAGGGGACACATTATTGAGTTGGAATTTCTCACATTGGATCCAAAATCTTTGACAATCTCCAAGATTTCTTTACAAAATACAAGGATTTACTATCGCAACTCAAAGCTTGCGGGGTTGATAAATATAAGGAGGAGAAAAAAATGGTTCTCACCATTCTATCCAAACTTGGTCCTGAATTCTCCATGTTCTTATCCACATTCCATTCAGTTTTCCTCTGGAGCCACCTGCAATATGCCTTCTCTTGAGTAATTTATAGAATCCCTAACACAAGAGCAAACCAAGCTCATCAACATGGGAAAAATCAAAGGCCCAAATGCACATGAACTTACTGTGCAAGATGGAAGCCATCAATATCATAAATCTAAATATAAATACAAAAGAAAATTTCATGCAAATACGAAGAAGGAAGGGTACTCAAAACCCTTCACCGATGCCTCTGAATCCAAAGGTGGAAAGGGAAGAAAAGGGGAGAAATGCACATACTTCCATAAAGGATTCCATCTAGAATCCACATGAATGCATAAAAATATATATCTAATGACTCAAATACATCAACAAAATAACCTTGGATATTTCATCCCCGAGGGTGCCAAGAAGAAGAAGCCAGAAGATTAGAATCGCAAGAAAGGAAATTCTAGCCATGCCTTGATTGTCATCAAATCCTCTCCCTATGCTTGGATCATAGATTCGGTAGCATCAAACCACATGGATGCCACAAAAGTAGACTATTCTTCATTGGATGCATGAAAAGGTCCTCCTATTCTGATGGGGGAAAACTCTCCAGTTGAGGTCACCGACAAAGGAAGGATTGAACTCACCAAAAAATTCATATTCAAGAATGTGTTGCACGTTCCCAAACTTTCCTTCAATCTTCTCTCTGCATATCAGATGAAAAATTTCGGCACTGGAAAGAAATTCATAGTCACACATAATACGGTGGACATATATGACATGCAAACCAATTCCACTTTTTCTACTGGTGAGGTAAATCATCAATATAGATTGTATACATTTTATGAATTTATTGAACCAGATTCTTCTTTACTACTTACCCATGTTGATGAAAGTAGTAGGATATGGAATGAAAGGTTAGGTAATTTGAATTTCATATACATGAATCATCTTAGAAAGAAAGGATTGGTTGATGGTCTACCACACATCCATTTCTCCAAAGGAATCTGTGAGGGTTTTGTTCTTGGAAAACACCCTCAAGAGAAATTAGACAAAGGAAAGACTCAGAGAGCTTCATATCCTTTAGATTTGATCCATAGTGACCTCATGGGACCTTTTCCGCATCCATAAATAAAAAAAGTGAGGTTTTTTTTTTTTTTTTTTGATAATTTCTCACGTTTCACATGGATTTACATTCTCAAGAAAAAATCAGAGGTCTTTTAACACTTCAAAGATTTCAAAGCCCTTGTTGAGACACAGTCCGAAAAGAAAATCAAATTCATATGAACTAATAACGGGGGAGAGTATGTCAACCATGAGATCCATAATATTTTTCATGAGGTAGGGATTCAGTTGCAACACACAGTTCCCTATATTCCACAGCAAGACAGAGTTGTTGAGCAAAAAACTAGATCTCTAAAAGAGATGGCATCATGCATGCTACATGCAAAGTCACTTCCATAGAGACTATCGGCCAAAGCACTTAATTGTGCAACCTACATCCAAAACAGATCTCCCCATATATCTATCAAGGATAAGACCCCCTACAACGCTTGGAGCGGACTCAAACCAGAAGTGACCCAGTTTCATATTTTCGGTTCACGTGCATGGGCCCAGATTCCCTATGAAAAGAGGAAGGCACTTGATCCATAGAGAACAGAGTGTATCATTGTTGGATACCCCAACGGTGTGAAGGGATACATACTTATTAATATTTCCTTGGACTGGATCATCATTGAGAGAAGTTTCAAATTCGAGGAAAGTGTCTTGCATGTACCTCATCAGCTGCATGCAGACACCTTCATTCTTCCACCTGTCTGAGATGATGAGCATGCACATGTCGATTATTCTTCAGACGTGAGTTTTGATTCAAAGGATTTAGATGATTTAGATACAGATTCAATACAATCAGATGCATATTTAGTGATTCCAGATGCATATGCAGAGCCATAGCAGAGGCCCAAGTGGGCTCAGACTACTCTTCAGGATGTAGGGGATCTTTTTGGTGATCAAGCCAATACTAGGAGGACTCGATCTAATTTTGAGGAGCCTCCTCTTGCACTCACTGCCACTGAACCATTACCCCCAAGGCATATTTTTTTGGTTCAGTCTTCAGATCCACAGTCTTATGATGAGGCTGTTGTAAATCCCTTTTGGGAATCTTCCATGTAGGAGGAGTACAACTCCCTCCTCTAGAACCATACTTGGGATCTGGTTCCCCTTCCTTCTGTAAGGAACTTGTCAGGTGCATATGGGTCTACAGGACCAAGAGCACAACAGATGGACATATTAGCAGATACAAATCTAGGCTTATTGCCAAAGGATTTCAACAGGTGCATGGCATTGACAATGATGAGACCTTCGCTCCAGTAGCATTTGGCAGTTTCCATTGCGGCAGCCAAGGGATTGGAATTCCATCATATGGATGTGAAGAATTAATTTCTTCATGGTGATATCTCTGAGGATATATATATGGAGCAGCCCCAAGGATTTATGCAAGATTCATCTTTGGTATGACGACTAAATAAATCTATTTATGGCCTCAAGCATGCTCCCAGGGCATGGTATGTGAAGATGGAATCCTACTTGTTGTCACAGAACTTTGTACGATGTAAATCAGACCCAAATGTTTACATTCTTAGGATGGTTGATACACTTCTACTCCTATTTTTGTACATTGATGATTTGTTGATCATAGATTCCTCGACTTCAGCGATTTTTGCAGTCAAGAGGATTCTACATGGCAAGTTTTTGATGATAGACATGGGTTTTCTACACTTCTTCCTTGGACTCGAGAACAGTAAGGATGCATCAGGGATCAAACTGTCTCAGTCCAAGTATGCACGAGATATCCTTAAGATATTTCACATGACAGACTGCAAGTCTACTCCGACTCCTTTCCTATCAGGAGTCAAACTTTAGGATGGTGGGGAAACTCCAGTGGTTGAAAACACACTGTACAGAGAGCTAGTGGGGATCTTGTTGTATCTCACACACTCTAGACTAGACCTATCCTATGTATTTGGCATAGTTTCTAGGTTCATGCAGGAACCGCATGAGCTACAATGGAAGGTTGCAAAGCGTATTCTTCAATATGTACATGGCACCATCACCTTTGGTATTCATTATGCAACAAAATCTACATTGGATCTTACAGGTTCACTAATTCTGACTGGATTGGCGATAACATTAATCACAAGTCCACATCTGGTTACTCATTCAGTATTGGTTCCGGGATTATCATTTGGTTGAGAAAGAATCAGGTTGCTATTTCTCTATATTCATCTAAGGTAGAGTACAGAGGGGTATTTAACATAACCATTCATGCTATGCAACTACAACATTTTCTCACTGAGTTGGGAATTCAGTTTCATCGGTCGATCATCATCTAGCGTGACAACTAGAGCACTCTGAAGTTTTGTAGAGATCCAGTTTAGAGGCAGTGGATGAAGCACATTGATATCCACATGCACTACATCTGATACATAGTACACGAGGGAATCATTGAACTACAATTATTCCCTTCAACAGAACAAATGACAAACATATTCACCAAGACCTTCACTAAGAAGAAGTTTCATTCTCTGCGAAGTCATCTTGGAGTGAAGGACATAGTTTCCTAGAAACTGTCATTTCTTATTTTTACATACATTGTACCTTGAGGGGGGGGTTTTCCATGATATTTTCCCTCTTTCCTCACTTTATTTTAGTGTATCTTTTGTATTTGGGTACCTAACATGGCCTTGTTTTTGGGACCCATTCTTTATTTTCACCATAGTGATGTTCAGGGGGGGTGTTGGAGTTACTTCACACACACCTAGGATTTATTTTTCCTAAGGTTTTTCCCATGTTTATTATTATTTATCTAGTCTCCTAAATTTTAGGGAGAATATTCCTCTAGGAGAATATTCTCTTCAGTTTGACTAGTTGAGTGGAGTCTAGATGTTGCATTCATTTTGTCACCATGCAACATTGAGATCATCACCAACTAATGTGCATGTTCGGTCAGATAATCACTAGACTAGCCCATTACCTGTGATCCCCTGATCTCCTCCTCACTTCACTCTGTTTCATTCAGTTAATTGAAGACTGGTAGACTAGTTAATTCAACTAGGTGGCAGTTCACTCTCGTAACTACCTAAGAGACTAGACTAGGTGGAATTTTACTCTCGTAACTATTGGTGTGTGTCTATATCACTCTATACCACCACTATGGTGCATTGGCTTCTCCTCCAATGTGCATTGGTTGAGTTATATAGAGTATATCATGTGTATATTATTCATTATTCATTACAGTTAATGAGAATTCTTCCATTATTTCTCTCTTTCTTCTTCTTTCTCAATTTCTCTCTGCAAATGTGTGTTGTATTTTATAGCTAGATCTATTCTATGCAGGTCCAACACATTTACAATTATAATTTTTTCTATTTCCTAACTATAATAATACTCATGGTTCTTTTGATCACTCAACACACCCTAAAAAAGTCTATGTCAAATTTGTTTTTTGGGTACCACTTGATCTTTTCCTTTGTCTAAATTTGACTTCAGTATGAACAATGTTACCTTTTCTTATCATTCTGACTCTCGTTAAGTCTTCCAAAGTTTGTTTGAATCTATGAAAACCCATAACATAAAGACTAAAACTTAAATAAAGAATCGACAGACAAAACTTTTCCCCAACGCGCTTAAAGTTTCGGCATCGGAAAGAATTAAAAAATGAAAGCGAATCACTTGAGAGAACCGAGGTTGTTGAGCATCGACTTTTCAGCATCGACAAATGGAAGTCCCTCTTTCACGACAAGCATCCCGCAAGGATATCACCGACAACCGATTATCTTTGACGTCGGTAAAGGGTGAAAAAAGCAAGCATTGGACAAAGAAAGAAACGATATCACTGATCGTCGACTGCCGAAACATTTTCGGCATCGGGGGTTTTCGAGGATGATAACCCACAAAGAAATTGTGTGATAGGTTTATCTCTGAGGGTCAATCCCCGATACCTTTTCGGCATCAGTAGTCCCAAGTTTAGCTTAGAGCACATGACTTGAACAAAGTCGCGAGTCCAAACAATGCCCATGAGCTAAGTCCCCAGTCTTCAGTACCATGAATCCCGAGCTAGTAGTGCCACGTCAGCGTCGTACGATGAAATTGATCGACGCAGAGGTTTTTCATAGAAGGATATCAATGAAAATACAATGTAACTCGAAGCACCACTAAGTATAATTTTGGGACTAACTTACAAGAAAATTTAGACAAAGAACACAATAGATACCCACGAAAAGGGAAGAAACGATGCATCCATTTCAAGACTTTATATTAGATCCCCATCAATATAAGATTACATACAAGAGACACTGTCTACACCTTTTGGACCAATCAACTCGGTTACATTAATAACATGAAATTTTTTTACAAAAAATGGAAAACTATCAAAAAAATTTGTCATAGAATAGAGCTCATCAATCATGCCTCTTCTACGCACAGACTTTTCACCGGCTGCCTCACGCACCCTAAGGTGTTTTCATTTTTTGATCTTCCAACACCCTTTGTGCTTCACGCAGCTACACGATCATATATTGCACTTCCTAAAGCTGCCTCTTGATCCAAGTTACGTTCCCTTCACGACCTTGGGGTGTTGGCACCTCAAGGGTCTTTGTCGTCAACTGCCATCTTAATTCTCTATTTTCCTAGTAGAGTTCACCAATGGTGAGTTGTGCCTGCTCCAGCTGCTGAGTAGGCTCTCGAACATTAGAACCTGAGGCATATGTCCTCCTTTTTTTCCTCCCGCTTCCCCGACTTGTGGTTTCAACAGGCTCTAGCTGGATAGCGGGCATAAGTAACTCCTCAGAGGATGATTTTGTGCACAACTCAATAGGGTTTGGGTTTTCCACAATTTCCTTATTATTCATGGGCCTTCCTCTCCTCTGCAGTATATGTTGTTGAGGAAGCATGGCTTCCAACCTATGTCCTTCCGGCATAACTTCTTCCACTTCGTCCTCCGCATGGGGCAATACCATCATTTCCATGTGAAGGTGGGAATCTTCCTTTGAAGCCTCGGGAACACCCGATGCAAATAAGAATGAGTCCCAGGAATTTTGGGGCTCAAGCCTGGCGCTTAGGCTACCTCACAGGCCCCGTCTTGCATTTTGAGGAGTTCCCATGGTGCGACAGCGTAACTTCCTTACACCAGGGTGACTTGACAAAGGCCCAAAGCGAAGAATTCGATCAGACTGGGCTCACGAGACGAACTACCAATAGTGCATAAGCTCGATTGGTAAGTAGAACACATGCAGAACATATAGAATGTATAACAAAGTGGGGAGTGAGTCGAAACGTGCCAGGGAACACTGAATTCCTGGCGACGGGATGTTTTAAAGAATTTTTGTGTCACATCCGCGCGACGAGTATGATCCAGGGTGTGTGAGATGCAACCGATAGAGAGTTGAATAGGGTGTGTGGTATGATCACCTTGATTTTTTTTTTAAATTCCCCAGCCTCCATGATGAGCTGATGATAGTCGATGCACTTGCTGATGCGACTTTTGTTTGAACAACTCGTCTCGACCTAAGGCATTGAATGACTTCCCTTGTGACAGGATCCGACTTTTTTGGAACATACTCATACTTTCGACACATGTTTGGCTCTGACATCCTTTCTTGACCCCAAAGGCCAACTGGCCACTGGCGTGACTTTGAATCTCATATTTTTGATACCTGATATCTCATGCTGTGGCGCACGGATTTAACCCACCCTTACTAGAGAAAAAATTATGGCGCTAATAGAAACAGTGCAGGCAATTCGAAGGGTTGCAGAGATCATGTAAGTATCAAACAACCAGGTTTAAGCAAGCTTTACAGGTATGCACCAATCTAGATTCTTCACGTTTACATTTTCTTCATATATTTTGACAAGTGTTATTCTATACGCAATCTCTAAACGATTTTAATTTCGATTGCAGGAAAGATGCCTCCAACTATTGAGAAAAATTGTCTCAATAACCACGCTGAGAAATCTGAGAGAAATTGGGTCATAAAATCAATAAGGTGATGAAGGATATTGGATTGCCTGAGTTCGGAACACTCGAGGACTTTACCAACTTGTGCGACATAGTCGAATTGCACACCAAGCAAGATTCGTTATGGGCCAAAGAGCTAGCGAAGGTGATCGACACAGCGCCAATATAGGTACAACAATTTATGGAACACCAGATAAGAGCTCTGACTGTGTTGCATTAGTTAAGTGTTAGTCTAGTGAAATATCGAACACATGGAGTAAATATCAGAGGGATTTGTGTGGCTCCGATGGAACATCACAGATTTCCATACGCCCACACCTGCGAGGATTTGTTCATTAGTTGGTCGGAGTATGAGAAAAGTCACCCTTTCAAAGTGATATCTTGAGATGACTTTTGGAAAACTGTTACGATAGAACGCCACGTGGCAAATTCTGTTTTTCTTAACTACACTTTATCCATTATTTTTAGTTAATTTTATGTTATAAATAAGAGCATCGATTGATTAGTTAAGGGTCGATGGTGGTTGCAAGAAACACTCTTTTTTGGTTTTGTTAAGAACTATTTCTGAGATACCTTTAATAGAGAAGTCCTTTTGGCCCTGAGACAAGATATATTTTCATCAAATGCATGTGTGATTGGACATGGAGAAGAAATATTTCCTATCTCGTATCATGAATGGATGTTGTAATGAGTAAGAGATATTGAATCTATTGTTAAGTTATATGATGCAATGTTTTACATTTCTTTTCTTTAATGATGAAGATGAATCGTTGTGTTATTATGTGATGGATGATTAGAGTAGGTGAATAATTTTTCTTTCCATTATATTATCGCATACGTATTTTCTTTCTGACAATTAGTATCTTAGACAGTAATTGGATGCTCACATGATTAATGTATTAGTACTGGGCCCATGGTATAGAATTGTCGTCAGCATGCTTGAGTAGCGGGTTATCCCAAGCTCAACCTCTTCTCCAGTATTTAGAACCTTTTCCTATTTTGTTTCCAAGTTGGTTTATACCAGCTTACAATCTTATATCGGTCCCACCTAAGAGAAAATACAAAAAGAGAAAGTCTGAACCAAAGGAGAGGCCTTCACAAGAAAATGTAAAGCCCATCGATTAATCAGTCGGATCGCAATATCTAGATAAACATTCCACTATTAAACGCTGCACAATCTAATTGAGCCTTGGTGGCGGGTTTGGTTCTGACTTTTGAACTAAATGGATTTAGGACCCATCAACAGGTTCCTACTTTGAGTGTGTGGAATTTTTTTAGTTGGTCTCTTAACTAAGTAGCAAGGAACCCATAATTTCGACAACAGATTTAAGTTCGTTGGCCTGGACTCAGGTTTTACTACTTGTTTCCATGCGATGTCAGAATCTTATTGATAAAAATTTGGTACATAATTATGTAGTTCCACAGTTCTTGGTAATCATAATCTCTAAGAGGAAAGGTCGATCTTAACTCGTGTTTCTCCAAATGCAATCTGATGTTAGCAGCCTAACTTGTTGTTGCATTTTACATTGTTCACTCTTGTTCTCACATATCAAATTTGAATGTATTTTTTAATGTTTCCCTGATTTTTTGAAATACAAAGGTTTTTGTTACATTCTGACTTTAATCACTGTACATATCATTTGGTTAACTCGTAATGATAAACTACATATAGTATCAAAATTCCCATTTGTTAGGTTTAGGGATTTCGATACTAAACCTATAGTTCTACTTAAGAAGAATACTGGTATACTTACGAGTCAAAGACTTTGATAGTAGTCCATCATTGTATCTATTGCTCATCCTATGCAATTTTATAAATGGTGAAGAATAACAGTCAATGAGAAATTTTCGTAGGAAAAATGTTATGATCATTTTTTTTATAAATTACCCATATAATAGCATGCTTCATATACAATGCAAATGAATCTTCCTATACATATAATTTTTATTTTTCATTTACAATAATTTGTACCAGTCGTGTGTTATGTCTTTGTTTAGTCAAATTTCTCAAGAATAAGTCATTGTTTGAAACATAAATGGATTTAAAAGTTAAAGATGGGTCTCTCATAAATGTGTGAGGGAACCCATCGGTTTCTCCAGGTCGCCCTCTCCCTCTGCATTCAACGTCTTCTACAGAGGTTTGGTTACTAGGTCTGAGTGCTTTAGCTACTCCAAGATAACAGTTGCGTTCCTAAAAAGATAAGCATTTTTTATTCCTCATCTTTATTTTAATTCTCGTCCCATTTCTCCTTTATGTTTACATCATAGTTTAAGTAGGTATTTTCTATGATATGCAACTGTGATTGTATCTTGCAAGTACGAAGGAGGAGTGCACCATTGCCTCATTTTTAAATTAAAATTTCTTTTGCGAAAGGTACTCGAGTTCCTTCTTCAGGAACACTTTCCGTACATTTCATAACCCAAAAACATTGTAATTGTTTATTCTATTTCTCAAATGTTTTATGTCTCATATCCGTTGTTTGACTATTGTAAGTTGAAGTTTCTATTAATACAATATCTGGGTTTTATTAAATAACTATCCCCATAAATGTCTTGTATTTAAGAACTTCATATATTGTGTTTTGTGGGAATAATACAAATTACTAATCTGGAATAATCTATAATGCAAGGTTTTCAAACAATGTTTCCCATCTGAATTCACAACCTGTTATTTTAATTCAATAAAAGAGTTGATTCCTCTTACTCCTATTGTATCTTTGTAGCTTATCACCGAGGGTTTCCTGATATTTCATTTATTTTCTAATTATTTAATTTTGTAACTCATCTTGTTTACCAAAATTTTCATAGGTTCTACTTTATGTATTTATACTTATACAATAGCAATAATAATAAAAAAAATCGATTCACTTCCATCCCATAGAATTACTAAGGTATGCTCTTTTATTTTAAATGTATATAATACTATAATAATATATGGTTGTAGGATATTTAGAATAAAAATCATACTACTGTATCCATAATTTAAATCTTGGTATAACTATGCAGAATTATTAAGGCTTTCTTATGTTCTATGAATTGTAAAATGACTACTTAGTTTTTGCAATATACATACAACTATACAGATTTAATTTTTTTATCTTAAATACAATTTATGTAACTACATGAAATTCATTAATCCCAAAAGAAACAATAAGATACATCTATATAGGTTGAACTCTGTAGATATAAACAAATTAATATCCACATAAATGAAAAAGGTCTCATGAAGATACATATTTGTAACAGTGATGTTGGAAAACAAATGGAACATGCACGTTCTACCCAACCATAGATATGTAACAACCTGTTGGTTGTGGAGCCTGATTATCTTCCTGATTCAGAGGTCCTTGCTTTCAGTCATGTTTATACCCCATGAAGTATTTACACCCCAGAAGTATGTACACTCTTCCACGCGGGGAAGTGTAGAGAGGGGGTACCCCCTCTGAGGGGTCCGGGGG
>ML782429.1:92824-114976 GCA_009831015.1 Picea engelmannii
GGTAGAGATTATGTTAGGGTTTTTTTCCCTAGAAGGAAACCCTCTTTTATGAGGGAAATGTATTGTGGCTATGGATGATGGTGAATATTGTATTCTGAGAGAGGAGACTGTGAGAGAAAGAAGAGGAAGTTACAGCGGGTTTTCTTGTAGGTTGTATTCCTTCATTTGCTGGATAATAATAAAGGAAGGACCTGGCAATTTCTCTGGTGGACGTAGCCCACACTGGGTGAACCACGTAAATCTGTCTCTCTTGTATTGTGTGTCTTCTTTGTTTTGTTTCTGCATTTGTTTTATTTTATTGCTCCGCGGTCCTGTTTTTCTAACACAACCAAGATTACCTATCCTGATCACCGCCTAGCCTCACCATGACTCTATAAAGGAAAATTGAGCTTCACTCCTTAGCCACTATCTTTCTGTTCAGTTCAGAAAAATCATTTCCCTAACACCACTTGTGCTCACACAACGAATAGTCATTTCCACAACATATTAAGCAACATCCTACCTCACACAAATGTTGTATATATTTCATTTTTCAATTGATAGGACTTTTCCATCCATTTCCCTCCTTGGGAAATTCACAACTTTACTAATCCCTAATTTTTAGGGGATACAAGTGAAAGAACTCAATTTCTGACACTTGTAAAAACCATCTTTGAGTTAACTCAAACATGTTCCCCACTCATGGAGTCATAGTCAACTACTTTTAAACTGGTTATTCCACCTGTTTTTTATCATTTAATTTATTAAAATATATGTCTCATACATGTGTCAATCAAAAGAGGACAGTTGGAAAGTCAAACTCTTTCCCAACAATCACAAAAATAATAATTACATTCCTTCACAATTTAAAATATGAATTTTCAAAAATGGAAATTTATTTTCAAAGAAATAACATTAAAATATTTGAGGATGTCACATCCTCTTCCGCTTAAGTATAACATTGTCCTCAGTGTTAGTCTTTTCCTCAATTCATCACTTAGAACAGAGTTGGATAAGACTTTATAATTTCATCTTCCATCTTCCAAGTAGCCTCCTTAGGGATAAAGTGATTCCATTGCATTTTTACCTGGATAACGGCTTTGTTCTGAAGTATTGTTTCTTTCCTGTCAAGAATGCATAAAGGTTATGTTTGGAGCTCACCTTCTGGTTCCACCTGCACCATGTTCCAATCAATGATGTGAGTAAGATCGTGAATATATATTTTTAATAATGAAACATGAAAAACATTATGAACTTTTAAATTTGCAGGGAGTGCTAGTTGGTATGCCACTGGTTCGATTCGAGTTAAGACTTCGAATGGACCACAAAACCTTGGTGCCAACTTGGAACAGTTTCCTAGTTTTAGGGAGATCCTCCTTCCTTTGACTTTAAGGTATACATATTCTCCAACGTTAAATTTATGATGCCTTCTTTTTAGATATTCATATATTTTATGTCGATCTTGTGCCACTCTTAAATTCTGTTGTACCCTTTTAACCATCTATTTCAATTCTTGGAGCATTTCAGGTCCAAACACAATTCTATCAACCAGATTATCCCAACTAATCGCGGTTGTGCATTTCCTTCCATATAAAACTTTGAAGGGACTCATATTTTTTTATGCTTGATACCCATTATTGTATGTGAATTCGACTGCATGTAGATATTCTTCCCATTTAGTTGGTTTTGTTCTTACGTACATTCAAAACATATCTTTGATAATTTGATTCTTATGTTTTGTTTTTCCATCCATTTGTGAATGGTAACTTGTGTTGAAATTAAAATTAATACCCAATCTTGTAAACAAATTGTTCCAAAAATTTGAGCTAAATTTAACATCTCTATCAGAAATCGCTATTTTAGGAATCCCATGTAGTCTAAATATTTATTTCATAAAAATTCCAGTGATATTAATTTTTTTATAAGTAGATTTCACAGGTATGAAGTGTGTGGACTTACTTAAATTATAAATTACTACCATGATTGAATCATTTTGTCTTTGAGTCTTAGGCAAACCTGTAATGAATTCCATTGAAATAATTTCCTATTTCCATTCTCGTATAGGTAGAGGTTGTAAAAGACCTGTCGAATGTTGATGTTCAGCTTTTACCTGTTGACAATCTAAGCATTTAAATAAGTATTCAATTGTTTCATATTTCATATTAGGCCAGTAAAGCTATTTTCTTAAAGTTGTTATCATTTTCTAATATCTCGGATGATCAGAATAAGGCCTTTTGTGCAACTCATTCAGGATCATCCTCTTCAAATCAAAAGAATTAGGTATATACAACATGTTTTTGAACCTTAATAGGCCATTCTTGTTGATACTGAAATCTGTACTATTCTTGATTTTCCCTCATTTTTCAGCAATTGGTCTGTTGTTTTGATGTATTCTACATCATTTCTTCTTGCAGATTTAATTATGTCATCAATATCATTTTCTTCTTTGTTGATAATTACTTCATATAACTCATTATTTTTCTGACTTAGTGCACATGTGACTCTATTTTCCTTTCCTTTGATGTGTCGTACTTCCAAATCGAACACTCTTAGAAAGAACAACCACCTCACCTGTCTTGCATTGAGATCTTGTTGATTGAACAAGTGTATCACACCACTATTATCTATTAGTAATAGAAATTTTCTTCTCATCAAATAATGCAGCCACATTTGTAATACATGAATTACAACTGCTAATTCTAGATCATGAGTTACGTATTTTCTTTCATGTTCCTTTAATTTTTGTGATTCGTAACAAATGGTATGTCCATCCTATGTTAGTAGTCCTCCTAATCCTTCTTTACTTACATCCACACAAAGTGTAAAATCTTTATAAGGGTCTGCCACTTTAAGAATTGTTGTTGTTGTTAGTAAACCTTTCTATTTATCAAAACTATCCTGGCATTTTTGAGACCAAATAAAATTTGTCTCCTTTTTCCACAATGATGTAATAGGATAGGCGATTTTGGAAAACCCTTCAATAAACATCTAGTAATAACCGAAGGTCCCCATAAATAATTGTATGTCTACTACATCTTTAGGGATAGGCCATTCCATAATTTCTTTAATCTTTTTGGGGTCTACTTCAATACCATCTTTTAATATCACATGTCCTAAATGTTGTATATTTCTTTGATAGAAATCGCATTTATCAAACTTAGCATATAATGTTTTCTCTCTTAGAGTCTGTAATACTATTTTCAAATGTTGTTTATGTTCTTCTTCCATTTTTGAATAGATTAATATAGATCATCAATAAAAAAACAGTACGAATTTATCTGAGTATTGGCTGAATATGTTGTTCATCAAACACATAAAAGTTGGTGTGTTAGTAATTCCAAATGGAATAACTACAAATTCATAATGTCTATAACATGTTATAAACGTTATCTTATTTATGTCTTCATGTTTTATTCTGATTCGATGATAACCAGATCTTAAATCCAGTTTAGAGAATATCTTAGCTCCTCCAACCTGATCAAATAAATCATTAATATTGGGTAGAGGGTATTTATTTTTAATTGTCATTTTATTCAATTTTCGATAGTCAATACATAATTTTAGCATTCCATATTTCTTTTTGACAAACAATACTAGTCCTCCCCATGGTGAAACACTTGGTCTAGTGTATTCTTTATCTAACAGTTCTTGGAATTAAATTTTTAATTATATCAACTTAGGAACACTCATCCTATAAGGTTCATTTGATATTGGGGTAGATCCATGTAGTAGATCAATAGATAAATCTATTTCTGTCCTTGGAGGTGATTTTGGTATCTCTTCCACGAATACATCCTTAAATCCCTAAAGAACTACAAAGTCTTCCAAACTTGGTTTTCTTTCTCTCTCTAGCAGATTTATTACTTGAATAACATATATTTTGCAACCTTTACTAATACACTTTTTGAATTGTATTGTTGATATTTGTCTAACAGAAATTGGTTTTCTAATTCCTTGTACTGCTCTTGATATATCGTTTTCATCCTTGTATACAAATGATTTTTCATAACAATTTAGTATTACTTTGTGCTTTTCTAACCACTCCATTCCAATAAGTATGGCATATGACCCTAAAGGAAATACATTCAAAATTATCATTGTATTATGACCATTTATATTCAAATCACAATCAAGAATGAATTATGTTACCTTTCTTTTTGTGCATGTTGCTAACTATACTAACCAGGATTTAGTATGCTTTACCCTCTTTATCTTGTTTGAGTCTACTAAAGTTGGGGTAACATAACTTAAACTAGCTCCCGGGTCAATTAAAATAGATACATTGTTGTTATTACTTTTACCTTCAATCTTCACAATGGTGGGTTGATGATCTGCTTGCCTACCATCCAAAGTTGCATTGATTCTATGAATGTTTTTTCCAATATCTCCAACTATCGAAGCTTCTTGTATGTTCTTAATAGTTTTATTTGCAATGTTCCTATAGGGACAGTTTCTCAATAAATGTGGTTCGCCACATCCCTAACATTTCAATGGTTCTCTAGGATTATCATATTCTTTCTTGAATCCCAAGTTAACTTGATTACTTCCCTGTACTTTTGGCGCATTTCTGTGGGAGTTGTTTTCTTGATGTCCTTTGTTCATGTTTCGAAATGGTGAAGGTTTGAAACCCTTTTTCCTCTGATTTAACTTTTATTGTTTCTTTTCTTTCCATGCTTTTGGATTTTGAGACTATTGTTTGTATTGATCATAGCAGATCATTTCTTTTCGTAGTATTTCATTGAAGGTTTTGGGGTTATTAAACTCTATTGTGTCCTTGTATAAATGAGGTAAACAACTTAGAAACCTCTAAACTTTTACCTTTTCATCTTTTATATAAGGTACAAATCTCAGTAATTCCATAAACTTAGTGATTGGATCATCCATGGGAATATTTCCTAACTTCAGTTCATAGAAGTCTTTAGTTTTTCTCTCATAATAACTTTTAGATAAGTATTTTTTCTTGAAGTGCTTCTTAAAATCTTTCCATTCCATCTTCTTTTATTTTAGTCCTTTGCCTAATTTTAAGTATTTCCACCAGATCTTGGCTTTACCTTCATATTGTAAATAGCCATTATTACTTTCATATTACTAGAGTAATTGTAAATCTGGAAGTATTTCTTTATCTTAAACAACCAAGATTCTTCCTCCTCACCAGTTCTAAACTCACTGTCAAATGTTGAAGGTTTTATTTTCTTAAACACTCCATCTAAATGGTCTATTTTCTTAAACACTCCATCTAAATGGTCCATTTGTTTTATTTTCCTTATTGTAGATGCTTTGTTTTCTGTCATGTGTGTGTCATTAGAAGAGAGTTTTTCTCTTTTTGTTTCATGGCTAGAATATTTTGAGGACTTTTCACTAAATTCCTCATCCACTTCATTATTCTTTGGACTTTTCTTTGTCTCTATGCTTCATAACAACATCTCATTAATTTCCTGTTGATCTTCGTGATATTTCTTTAATTTTTAATTATCATATTTGAATACCTATAATTCCACGATAAAATTCCTCATTTTTTCCACCACCTAGGTGGTCGAAATTCCTTTGTTGTGATGTTCTTGGTTTCTAGGAAGCTCCTGATTATTGTTTCTTTTAGTTATGTCTTCTTCTCCAATCTGCGTTGATATTTTTACAAAACAATTTTGACCCAGTTTGTTTGTAAAAGTAAAAATGTTGTTTGTTAGATTTTTCATTTAACAAGATAATTTTTTTATGACGCCCTCAGGCCTAAGTGTTTTAACCTACAAATATGATACCACATGTAAGATACCAAAATTTCGATATAAAAAAATTTTGATAGGTTGAAAAATGGGTGTGTTCTTCGTCATTTCTTATCTTAACAATACATAATTAGATATGTTCTTAAAATGTGAGCTACATAATTCTTGTAACTTATTAAGGTCTCTTTTAATTTATTAAAAGAAAAATGCTACTACCTCATGAGAAATGGCTATCAAAGGAAAAGGGTTCCTTTAAGATATTAAATGGGATCCACCCTTGTATTCCTTTCAAGCAAATACAATCCTACTACTTCTTGATTTGTTGTGACTTCGGTTAAGTTAAAATCGTTTATAAGATAAAAAAATTATGTAAGGGCGGTATCGTATAAGGATCAAACATATATATACTATAGAAAGTGGTAAATGGGTCTAAATAAATATCTGGTGAGAACATTAATCTCATTCCTTATCAAAGTGTACAATAAGGAGTGAAGGGAAGGGATGTGTCATCGATTCATAGTTCAAGTACGTATTGGCTTTTCCAGCGAGTCCAAAACCCAATAGGATCACCCCACATTACTTGCATCACATGGATGGTCATAAGAAGAGAAATTTTCATGAGGGACGTATGAGTTATGGGCTTGATATGCAAGTCACTCATAGAATGAGGCAGTTTAGGGTTGTTTCCCCAATTCCATTCCTATCGTTTGAGAATTCAAAAGTTTCCTCTGAGCATCAAAGAAAAGGGTTACAAGCTTTGTCGTGAGGATGCTCTTCATGCACTCGCTGGTAGTGAAATATGTGTTAATTAATGAAGTTGAGTATTTGTGAGGGTTCTTTGATCTTGGAGACAAAACCACAAGGTAAGAGATTTATTGTTCTTTATGGGTTTTTTTTTCTGTTCTTTAAATAATTGTGAAAAATATTTCCTTAGTGTGCGTTTCAAATCTAGATGCTATAAAATCCTTTTGAAAAGTCTTATAGAGTCTAGGAACAAGTCGCATCCTATTGTTTCCCTGGAATTCTGGTAGATTCCCGGATTAAATTATAATTTTTTGGATTACCTAGCTACAATACAACTCATGCTTCCTACTTCGAGTGTGTAGAATTCAATTAGTAGGTCACTTAACTAAGTAGTAAGGAACCCATGATTTCAACAACATATTTAATATTGTTGGCCTAGACTTAGGTTTTACAACTTGTTTCCATGCGATGTCAAAATCTTATTGATAAAAAGTTGGTACATAATTATGTAGTTCAAACATTCTTGGTAATCATAATCTGTAACAGACAAGGCCGATCTTAACTCGTGTTTCTCTAAATGGAATATGGTGTTAGTAGCGTAACTTCTTGCTGCATTTTCCATTCTTCACTCCTCTTCTTACAGATCGAATTTGAATGTCTTCTTTATTTTTTCCCTGAGTTTTTTAAATACAGAGGTTTTCGTTACAGACTGACTCTTGGTCATTACTTTAGTCACTGCACATATCATTCGGTTAACTTGTAATGATAAAATACATACAGTATCAAAATTCTCATTTGTTAGGTTTAGGGATTTCGATACTAAACCTCTGTTTCTTCTTAAAAATAATATTGGTATACTTATGAGTCAAATATTTTGTTAGTATTCCATCGTTGTATCTATTTCTCAGCCTGTGCAATTTTATGAATGGTGAAGACTAAAAATAAATGAGAAATTTTTGTTGGAAAAATGCTCTGATCAGTTTTTTAATAAATTACCCATATAATAACATGCTTCCTATACAATGCAAAGGAATCTTCCTATACATATGATTTTTATTTTTCATTTACAATAATTTGTACCAGTCGTGTGCTATGTCTCTTTTTAGTCAATTTTCTCAAGAATAAGTTACTGTTTGAAACATAAGTGGATTTAAAAGCTAAAGATGGGTCTCTCATGAATGTGTGAGGGAACCCATCAATTTCTCCAGGTCACCCTCTCCCTCCACATTTGATGTCTTCTACATAGGTTCGGTTACCAGGTCCAAGCGCTTTAGCTACTCCAAGAAGTTTTGATGCATTATCTTGATTTTAATTATCGTCCCATTTCTCCTTTATGTTTGCATTAGATTTTAAGTAGTTGTTTTCTCTAATACATAATACACAGCTGTGACTATATATCGCAGGTATGGAGAAGGAGTGCACCACTACCTCATTTGTAAATTAAAATTTCTTTTTCGAAAGGTACTCGGGTTCCATCTTCAAGAACACTTGCCCTACATTCCATAACCCAAAAACATTGTAATTGTTTATTCTATTTCTCGAATGTTTTATGTCTCATATCCAGTGTTTAACTCTTGTAAGTTGAATTTTTCGTTAATACAATAACTGGGGTTTATTAAATAACTATCCCATTTATACTTCTGGTGAATCTCACACAATAACTGGGGTTTATTAAATAACTATCCCATTTATACTTCTGGTGAATCTCACACAGGATTTCGTATATATATATATATACCCCATAAATGTATTTAAGCACTTTGTATATTGTGTTTTGTGGGAATAATACAAAATACTAATCTGGAATAATCTATAATGCAGGGTTTTTAAACAATGGCTTACATCTGAATTAACAACCTGTTCTTTTAATTCAAGATAAAGAGTTGATTCCTCTTCCTCCTAATGTATCTACGTAGATTATCACTAACGGTTGCCTCATATTCTATTTATTTTCTAATTTTTTAATTATTTAACTCTTCTTGTTTACTAGAATTTTCACAGGGTCTGCTTTATGTATTTATACTTATACAATAGAAATAATAATAAAACTCTGATTCACTATGTTATTTTCTTTTCAATGCCTATAGTATTATAATAATCTATGGTTGTAGTATATTTATAAGAAAAATCATACTATTGTATCTCGCAAGTTCCAAAATTTAAATCTTAGTATAACTATGCAGAATTATTCAGGATCTATAACTAGATTGCATAATTCCGCGTTCTATGAATTGTAAAATGACTACTTAGTTTCTGCAACATACATACAACTATACATATTAAATTCTGTAGCTTAAATATAATTTTTGTAGCTACATGAAATTCAATAATCCCAATAGAAACAATAAGATACATCTATATAGATCAAGACTGTGTAGCTATAAACAATTTAATATCCACATAAATGAAAAAAGGTGTCATGAAGATACATATCTATAACAATGATGTTGGAAAACAAATGGAACAAGCATGTTCCATCCAACCGTAGATATAGAACAACCAAGAATACTTGTCCTGATCACATCCTAGCTTGACCATGACTCCATAAATGAAAATTGAGCTTCACTCCCTAGACACTATCTTTTTGTTCAGTTCAGAAAAATCATTTCTCTAACACCACTTGTGCTCACACAACAAATAGTCATTTCCATAACATGCTAAGAAGCATACTGCCTCACACGTATGTTTTATATATTTCATTTTTCCATTTCCTAGGACTTTTCCATCCATTTCCCTCCTTGGGAAATTCACATATTTACTAATCCCTAATTTTTAGAGGCTTCCAGTGACATAACTCAATTTTTGACAATTGTAAAAATCAGCTCTAAGTTAACTCAAACATGTTCCCCAGTCATGGAGTCATAGTTGGCTACTTTTAATTTAATTTATTCCACTTGGTTGTTCCACTTGTTTTCCAACATTTAATTTATTAAAATATTTGTCTCGTACATGTGTCTATCAAAAGAGGATAGTCGGAAATTCAAACTCTTGCCCAGCAGTCACAAAAATAATAAGTGCATGCCTTCATAATTTCAAATACTAATTTACAAAAATGGAAATTTATTTTCAAAGTAATAACATTAATTTTATTTTTTTTTAATATTTGAGGATGTCAAAGTCACTCTTAGGTGCCTCTCATAATTTACCACACCAATATATATATATATATATATATATACACACACACACACATAGGGGAATCATAATATAATTAGGTGCACCATTAACTTTTAAAAGTTATTCAAAATTATGTTTGAAATTGGATTGTTCTATGCTTCCCTGGATGATGGCTTCAACTCAAATGTAGGAAAACAAATTATAATTTCAAATGGAAAATTATTTAGATTCCATATCATTACATATCATTGCAAGTGCTTCAAGTTATCTCCAAGTGATTGCAGTAAGTCTAGATTTTATTTATAATTCATTTATCTCATTGAATTATGTTATGTATGCACGTGCATTTGAATAATTGTTCATTGAATTTTTCAAGATCATGATTCAGGATCAAGGTCATATGTGCAAGATATTCCACTAGCCTCAAAATTTAACAATCTCCTACCAGGAGAAAGATATATTAGGTGGATGTTTGATGAAAATGGACAACTACTTTACCGTGCCAATTGAAACGTTTGATCTTGCATCAACCAACTTGGGTCAACTGTATTACATTGTGAATTGGATCTCTTTTATGAAACCCCAATATTATGTGGTTGTTCAAAATGTAAAGGGTTGAAGGATAATCCTCAAAATGCCACATTTTCTCATTATATTAATGATTGACTACCCAAAGTTGGCATCCTAATACCTCCCACTATGATCAAGAATCCAATAAGTGATATAGAAAATACATGTAGGAACACTTCCATATGCTCCTTTTTTTAAAAGTTGGAAGTCATAAAATAATTTTCCTCCTAAATTTACTAACCCATATCCTTCCATTGAGCCAAAGTATGATGTCAATACTACTCAAAAAATATCTACTAGGAGATCCAAAACATTGTATGAGATGAGAGAAAAAATGTCCAGTACACACCAAAGTTTATTCGATTTTTGGAAGGCAGCAATGGCTTCCCTCATCCTATATATATATGAAAATTAAATACCAAACCAATTACAACTGAGCTTTGTATGGCGCTTGCATGTCCTCTATGAATATTTTTAATGACAAAATCAAAAATACCTCACTCACACATTTTGTCAAACACTTGACTAACCTGAGATTTTAGTATTTAATAAATGTTTTTAAAAGAGAAAGCAACTCAGATAAAATACTTAATTCAAGCAAATCATTGATCCATACTCTGATAATGAAACAAGTAGAGAAGTGATTTTGGTCCAATGACCAGGGAAAAAACCCTACTGTGGGGAATACCCTAGAGAGATTATTTCTATTATTCAAGATAAAATCTGGAATTTCTTTACAACCCATAAATTTAATGATTCCAACTCAAAAAAATCAGAAATTAAAATCATTTATCTCAACCACAAAAAGAGCTTCTAAACTTCCCACATGTGCCACAATCTGCAGCCCGATTTTTTCTAGGGAAATCGTGTCACTATTCAGATGTCAAAAAACAGTAATAAATACATAGTAATCTACATCTGGAATCATGTTAGTAGGTACAGTACAACTTGTATGTATTTATTCCTTGAAAAATATGCCTCCCTCTTGTTGTATGGATTGTCCTTTCTCTCTATGGATTGTTATGATGTCACTATCTTGGGAATCGTGCACTCTAATTTACTTTGGAAACTTTTCTCTAGAAATACGATCTCTCTCTCCTTTTCTCTTGTGTCTTATCTGTGTGTTTTTATCCCATTCCCAAGAATGTATATTTAATCTCTCTTTTCCCAAGAAACCCTAACTTACATAACCAACTCAATCTAATGGATATCATAAGTCTAATATGAGGGCTCACATTTAATGTTTTTCATTAATTACAAAGTAAGTAATAAATGCACATTAAATACTTTCGGGTCCCACAACTTAAAATCACTTTAAGTTATAAAGTGCAATCATTTTATAAAATAACTTTATTTAAAAGTCACTTTATAAATAAAACATGTCTAGGAAGCATGACTTTATGTCCCCCCCATGACAAAACACAAAAACATAAATGAGGACATCCCTTATTAAATTTCAGCAATCCCTCTTAACAAGGGAGGTCCTCATAACATTTCCACTTCCAGGACCATTCTCGGACTCCAAGTTATCTGTAGCGGTTTCTCCCTTGGAACTTGAATGCTGCCTCTGAGTTGGTCTGGTGGAACTATGCCTTCTACCAATGCTTCGAGAAATCTTGTCTCATCTTTGAGAATTTTCTGAACGGATTAACTCATACCATTTTATCTTTCTTCTAGTATTAGATCCATGAAATGAGGACTGAAATTCGGGTACACCTTCAATCCTTTGATCTTCTTGCTCCCCCTCTGAGTCAGATATCCAATCTGACTAACATCCCATAGGATGGCCCAACACTGTGTATACTTTGCCTCTTCGTTCTCCAATCAAAATTGTCATGATGTGAACCTCATCTACTGCATGAATATGAAAATAACCACATTCGAAAGTGATTACATATCCAACATCCTCCATAGCTAAGAATGAGAGGATATTAACTCTCAGCCTTGGTACAGATAATACCCCTTCTATTTCCAGGGTCTTTCTGAAGTCCAACAGAAACTTGACAATGTCGACTCCTCTGATCGAGTGAGTCCAATTCATGACATGATCAGGACCAATCTTAGATATGAACAGAAATGAGTCCATCATTCCTGTCATATGGCTGGTGACCCCACTATCCACCATCCAAGTCCTTTCAAACTCAAATTTGTTGTTGTTTCCACCAGAAACAATGAAGACAAGAGAAAACTCTTTCTAAAAATTCTCACTAAAGTCATTTACCTCTATAGAGGTTGCTACCTATTTCTCCTTCTCTTTCTCCTTTGTCCCCTTCCTGTTGGGACACTGTGTTTCATAGTGGCCATATTCATTGCATTTAAAGCAATGAACTTTGTTGATGTCAATCATGGAAACCTTCTTACTTTTTCCCTTACCCTTTAACAGAAGAGCAATGTTCTCCTCAACAACTCTCTCTCCTCCCTTATATCCATTCATATGGATCTCCTCCCGAGTGAAATCATCCCAAATTCTGCTCCAATATGGAACATTTTCACGTCCCATAATGCATTTCACAAAGACTTCCCGATCCTTTGTAAAACTTTTCAAGGTTATCCTTACAAGGTCTGAATCTGAGATGACTTCCCCCATAGTTGTCAGTTCATCCTTAACTTGTGCCAACCGGGTAAGATATGGAACCACAATCTCACCCTTGGTGATATTGATTGAATGCAGTTTATCTTTGAGTTCCATCTTACGTTTTTCATTCTTAGCTTCGTATATATTTTTCAGTGAATCCCACATTCTTTTTAGCTAGGTGTGGGATGAGTGGATCCTTTACTCCATCCACAATGATTCTATGGGCTTGGGCCTCTTTGAATTCATGTATATCCAAGGTAATAGGATCTTTGGAGGGAGTAACTACCACCGTAGTGACAAGATCCCATAGTTTATTGTCTTTAAAAATAGTTTCCATTCTAACCTTCCATTTGCAATAGTTAGAAATGTCATCTAACATGTCCTCAATTATGATGGAAGCAACCATATTCAAACAACTATTCCCCTTTTTCTTTTCCCAACTCTGAAATCAAATTATACACAATTCACTTCTTACAGAGTCCTAGCTCTGATACCTTGAATATTTTTAATGACAAAATCATAAATATATCATTCACACATTTGGTCAAACACTTGAATAACCCGATATTTTAGTATTTAATAAATTATTTTAAAACAAAAAGAAATTGAAAGATAAAATACTTAAGTCAAGAAAATTGCAGATCCATACTATGATAATGAAACAAGTAGACAAGTGATTTTGCTCCAATGACCAGGGAAAAAACCCCATTGTGGGGAAAACCTTAGAGAGATTATTTCTATTATTTAAGAGAAAATCTCAAATTTATTTACAACCCAGAAATTTAATGATTCCAACTCAACAAAATCAGAAATGCAAATCACTTATCTCAGCCATCAAACAAGCTTCTTAACTTCCCACATGTGCCACAATCTGCAACTCAATTTCTTCCTGGGAAATTGTGTCACTGTTCATATGTCAAAAAGAAGCAATAAATACACAGTAATATTCCTTAGGAATCGTGCCAGCAAGTATGATACAACCTGTACGGATTTATGCCTTGAAAAATATGCCTCCCTCTTGTTGTACAGACTGTCCTTTCTCTGTACGGATTGTTCTTTCTCCTATTGTACGGATTGTTATGATGTCATTGTCTTAGGAATCATGCACTCTAATTTACTTTGGAAACTTTGCTCTAGAAATATGATCTCTCTCTCATTTTCTCTTGTGTCTTCTCTCTGTGTTTTTATCCCATTCCCAAGCATGTATATGTACTCTCTCTTTTCCCAAGAAACCCTAACTTACATAACCAACTCAATCTAATGGCTATATAAGTCTAATATGAGGGCTCACATGTAATGCTCCTCATTAATTACAAAGTAAGTAATAAATGCACATTAAATACTTTTAGGTCCCACAACTTAAAATTACTTTAAGTTATAAAGTACATTCATTTTATAAAATCACTTTATTTAAAAAGTCACTTTATAATTAAAACATGTCTAGGAAACATGACTTTATGTCCCCCCCCGTGACAAAACACAAAAACATGAATGAGGACATCCCTTGTTAAATTTCAACATTCTATTCTTGTGCCCGATGTTGGAATCGAAATCTCTTTTTGTGGTAATAGTTATATGATTGACAAGTCTGAAATAGATGTTGCAAATATTGGGTTGTTCATCCTTTCACATGTATTTATTCCTCGCAAACAATTAGTAGCACTTATGCCATTTTGTGGTCCTCTTTTAGAGAGTTTGATTACATGAATAATGTCAAATACAAACATAGCATTTCGATGTATAGAATGTGCATGAACAATTATGCTTATAGAAACTTTAAAAGGAAAAACCTATTATATATCGACGGCATCCACAAACTCATAGGAACATTGTAGGGTTCATAAATAGTTGTAGTTCCTAATTATTTAGTGCAAATTTTTCCTTTGAGGAACACACTAATGACAAAGAATTATTTATGTAAAGGAATACATCTAGATTTGTTGTTGTTCTTTCAATATATAGTTTGTAGTTTTTTCCATTATTGAAATTGGGACATCAAGCCCATACAGCTAGCTGAAATTCCAAAGGAAAATTGAATCTTCTAAATATAAGTTGAGTACAAACTCTATTGAAACACTTGATGAAATTTATTTCATTGCAAGCATGCATAGTAAAACTTTCTATAAAAATGATTGTATTTCTAAAATACCATTGGGCCAATGGTTGAGGGTATTAAAAAGGTGTGTCTTATGAATGAAAAATAAAAAAGAGAGTTTTTACTAACTTCTTTGGCATGAAATGTCTTTATTTCAAAAAAAGGATAGGTAAATAAGAGAACTCTACTTAAAATGAAGTTTGACACATTATATGTTTTTCAAAATGCATGACATCGGGCTTATAGAATTAGTCAAAGAACTTTCCACCATTATAAGGATATGTTAAAAATGATGACTTAAAAGCAATGAATGGTAATAGTGGAATACAAAAATCTAAATCTAATACTTGTAGCAATGCCTAGTGTTAGTAAGATTATGAAGAAAAATTTAGATAATCTCCACATCTAACATTCTCAATATGTCAATATTGAACAAGGGAACCTATCAAATTATTTCCTTCAAATATGACCTAGGCTTCACATAGTAAAATGGTTAATGAGTGCATGTAACTATTGGTCCTTTATCTACTGTCACAATATAATTTTAGAAAAATAATGAGAGATTAATGTTCATATGTTATGATCACAAAGAAAAACTTCATTTCAAAGTGTAATGATTGTGTCTCAATCATTAACGAGCATAGGGCCACCATTGATCCATGCAAATTAGATAATTTGTGAGTAGTTGAAACAACCCATAATAACTATATTACAAGTTTGTGTATTGTGTATTAATCTCATAGATTGAGTCAAAAGAATTATCCCATCAATTACTTAAGCATTGTTCATGAAAATATGGACGAGGGAAATAATTATATACCAAGGTTGGGTAAGAAAGCAATGGCTATTAATAGTGTCATGAATATCCCAAATTCTTTTACTTGAATTCTTACACAAGGAAGGATTAGGACATTGGCCACTTAATCCTCTCCTTTCTAAATATGGATTCCAAATTTACTATGACTTTGTCAGATAAATGTATTAAGGATATTTAAAAACTAATGGTTGATGGATATGGGGAATATTTGTTGTATAAGAGGGGAACATCAAACCACCCATTGCATGAATCTCCATTACAAATTAAATCTTATGAAACATGTTTGTTCTACAACAAATATGATATGAAAGCACCTGAGGTAAGTGTCAATAATGCACAATGTCACATGTCAAATAGAAAATTTCCACCAATATTATTTCTACAAATGGATAGTTGTGTGGGAAATAAGAAAAATCATTGTGTTTGTATTTTCATCATATTTAACAACAAAGAGTGTGTTTGACTTTGTTGAATTTGGTTTCCTCCCAGTGGGACACACACATGAACACATAGATGCAAATTATGGGAATTTTTCAATTCAAATAAAGTGGAAAGACGTATTTCCAATTCCAGGTGATGGAAATTTATAGGACATATGAGGACCACAATCCTTTTGTCCCATATCTAATCTATGAATTCTTTAAATTCAAGAACTTTGTGGATTGATAACTTGGACAATAAATCCAATATAATTTGTGTCAAGGGATGGTAATTTTTCAAATTCAACTTCATTGATGGAATCCCAATTCTTCGTTATAAATCCTAGATTTAGGATCAAAAGTGTTCACCTCCTATTGATATGAAGCATTCATTCCCTCATGGATATTCAAACTTAACCACAAGGAAACCTTGATTCCAAAATATATAGGTAAATACACCTTGTGATATGGAAGAAATAAATAAAGGATTAGAAACATATATTTAATTTTGGAAGAAATGGATTGACAATGGAAGGGAACAATATTGGCATCCCAATATATCTTATTGGGAGAATATATTTAAATCTTCAGACACTTCCTTTTTGAACATTGAGCACATAACAACTAATTTTTGGTCATTCATAATGTTGGAAATTGTGTTTTCATTGATGTCAAAGGTATAAAGTACTGTAACATTCATGAATGTTATTTATACCAAAGACGGGGTGAGACTGTGAATATCTTGACCTTCTGCAAGAGCCCTAGATAGTTACCCAAAACAAAAACACCATAAGAACAAGATGATTGTGCGCAACTATAAAGACTAGAGAGAATCAGACCAAACCAGAAAGAAGAAGAGAATGTTTTGTGCGGTAATGAGGTTTTGTATGAAGAAAGAATGATTGTGAACAATCAATCCCATAGAATTTAGGCTATGTGGGTATGGTGAAATTGGAAGTTGAACAAAGACAACCATGTGGAAGGGTTGAGCAGTAAAAAACCTGGCTAGAAAGGAACAATTTAACTAGACCAGAGAAATGATGATAACAATATATCTCACATTCACAAGGAAACATGATTTCTAAATTTTTATATTGCAAAAGAACTTGTATGTAATTTGAATGTGAGTGCAAGAGTCGTGGGACTGTGTGAAATATGTTAACTTTTGGTGTAGAGAATTGTGGACCCAGAATAGGATAAATCCTAATCGTTCATCTCCTCAGATAAATGGTTAAGATAAAATATTGGGGTTCTATACTTGGTGGTCCATCTCATCCATGTTAGTGCCATGTTTCCAGTTAGATGAATTCCACATTAAAGGAAGTCTGTGTCATTGATTTCATTTGTAGTGCCATGTGTTGGGACACATACTGATGCCACATCATCCATTGTGCATGAAGAATACATACATGTGGAATCCACCTCATAGAAAACATAAGCATAAGAGATCTTGAAAAATGACTAAGAGCCAATACATCGCAGATATAGTAAGCACAATGGAGAATCAAGAGTATGTGAAGAAATGAGCACAAACTAGAAAACCCACGATGAGAGTTTCAAATTTGACTAAGTATAAGAGACCCGCGATAGGTGATATGAAAATACCAAACGAGTTCTGAAAACAACTTGATCAAAATTTGATATTAACTCAGCCCAAGAATCCTTAGATGTCAATTCACAACCACATCTGACCAGATTCAGGAAATTAAAGGACCAATTTGACCTATTTGCAACATGTCATGTGAATGTCTTATCCATAAACTCAAAATGCATGTAAATTAACTCATATTACCAAAACTAACTTGCTTTGAGTTTCTTGGGAAAAAACCTGCAAGACTTTACTTCAAAATCTTTCACAAAGATATAAATAATACATAAACGAAAACCCACTTGAATGAAATAATTAAGAAACCAAGAATTTATATGCATCAAGCTTTTGCTTCAAACTTGTACAAATGAGATTTAGAAATATTCAAAACTCTATACAAAATCACAATATCACTTCCACACACCAAAATGAACTCATTCTGAGTTCTTGGCATGCTTCTCCAAAAATTCCACAAAAATCTATTACAAACCTCTCTCCAATATTACATAAATCAAAACCCACTTGGATAAAAGAAATAAACCAATGTGGATTTCTCTATGTGACTCTAAAACACTAATTCAAAATTTATACAAATTAGCTTTATAAAAAGTTCTTACCACAATACAAAATTGAGTAACATAAGTCCTTCGATGAGAACTTGTATGAAATAACTTTTTTGTAAACTTGGTCGCAAATAAGACTTGTTCCCCATGGCATGGAATTGGAGTTTATATAGGAATGGGATTAGTTCCATCCAACTAACTCATTTAATAGTTTGTTGTCCTTTAAAATTTTGTGCCTAAGTTTGTTTAACCACTACCATTAATATATACCATATATAGCATGTTGACATAACAATATACCAATGAATGGTTTTAAACCCCATATATATATCACATAGTTATTATACCCATATTCTACCAATAGAATATACATTGGAATTGGTTTAAATATATTCCAAATATGTGATAAATAATACCAATGTTATACTAATTATTCTCGTCGGTTCAACGACCCAACGACCATTTGATTATGCATTGAAAGAATGGTATTAATCCATAGGATAAAACATGTGGCACATAATCCATTGGAAATAAATATATATCTCGTTGGTTAAATGAACACCTTGGTGCATTGGTTGGAGCTCTTGGTTGTTAGTACATGTGGCAGGGTTCAAAACTTGTGACCCACCTTTTGCACCATCCCTCTAAGAATATATTTTCATGTGCCATAACAGCTCCACCCATGGTGTAATTGGTAGAACTATTGATTTATAGAGTGGAGGTTATGGGATCAAAACTCGTGGCCTAACAATCTTCTAACTTAGCCCATATTGAACATTTCGACATTGCCATGTGTTAGTACACCATTGGTCCATGTGTCAGTGCAGTCACTGACCCATATTTCCATGTTTCAATATGATACTAGCCAAGTGTCATCAAATAATTACATGTCACCAATGCCATGTCAACATGCCATGTCTCACCCTTCCAATGGTTCCACATGGCACCGATTTTTGCATGTTTTTGTGCAACTTCAAACTGCAATAAATTTTGCATACATGTTTCGTTTGAGGAAAAATTTGTGTTGTTGGAAAGATATCATCGAGATATACGCAATGATGTTATTTTCCTAGTCATTTGAGAATATTTATTTTTTATTCTTTCTAGATCCCCTAGGACTTTTGTGAGCTTTCTAGATCCTCTTGGACCTCTGTGAGAATTCCTTAGATCATCCTAGATCACACCTCCCCACTAAATGACTTTTGGTCCTCCAAAAGTATTGATTATTCAGAAATAAAATGAGAATGTTTTTTGCCTCACTTGTCCAACATCATTCATACTTTATGCTTGGATAACGAGCACCTCACTCATCACAACCACAATCAAGACTGAAACAATATTGTTGATCAAGTTAATCATTCTCTTAAATTCACAAACTCCTCCATTCATTGTTGCAGTAGCTAACCATACTTCGTTGACTAGTAATAAATTGAACAACAAAAATGAATATATAGATGTGAAAGAGAATGAACCATCAACATATTTTCCCTTCTTAACAGGAACACCATCAACCAAAGGACATGTTCTGCTTTAAACTGTAGGATTTAAATATGGATTCTGGATACTAGCATTAACTAGCATGTGCCCTGTAGTGACAAATGTTGAATGTGTCTTTATCTGATGAGATCTCAAAATGAACTCAATGTCATTCTTGAATATATGATACTTATTATGTTCCCTGTAGAAAATTTCCTTCCTGTCATACAAGTATGGACTTCCCAAAAGCATCCCACAGCTGTCAAGTGGAACCACATCTAACTCTACCTCATCTATGAAACTGGATGTGATCACAAACCATAACTTGCATTTCTTAGTTACCTGTACCTGAGAATTATCACAAATCCATCCCAAAGGATATGGTATTGGATGAATATTTGTTTCCAATCCCAACTTCTGAACAACTTGCTCTAAAATAAGATTCACTTGTGATCCATTATAAACAAGTGTATCAATATTTGTGTGCTTTGAGAAAACTTGTAAATGAAATAGTTTTTTTCTTTTCCTTCCATCAGGGATAACATTAGACTTTGTAGAAGAAACCTGTGAACCAACAATAGAAGATGTACCTTTGACTCCCATAGTTATAATTGTAGTTTCATCCTTAGAATCTGACCCAATTTCATGCACTGTAGTTATGGTCTTCATTTTACCCTTCCTAGGTTGAGCCCACTTTCGCTTCAATTGTGGATGAAACTTCCAACAATGATTCTCATCATGTCCTATATTCTCGCAGTGAGAACATGTAGGCTTATTCTCTTCATCCTTCCTTATTGTATTTTTCTTCTTACTCTTCCCCTTTTCCTTTAAATGTTTCTTGAATTCATGTGGCTCTCCTGACTCATCCTCAACAACATATTTTCCTTTGATGGATTCAAGATGAGTAGCTTGTATTGGCACTTCATCAATATTAGTAGGATTGGCATTAATATAATATGATGAAGATATGAGTGCATACCACCAATATACTTTAGAAGAGTTTCAGGAGTATGTAATGGAATTCCTAAAGACAATGCCTTCCTCTTAAATTCCTGTGTATAAGCTTGAAAAAAATTTCCATTTCCTTTCCTTAGATGTTGCCAAGCAATCATTGTTGTTTTCATATAAGCTAATGGATAGAATTTCTTTCTTAATGAAACAGTGAATTCAATCTAGGAAGAAATTATTTTACCATGTTGAATAAGATCAACGTGTGCCTTACTCTCCCACCATATTAATGTTGTGTCTCTCATGAGAAGAGTAGCCAACTGTATCATTG
The DNA here is from genome assembly GCA_009831015.1 of Picea engelmannii. Lineage (NCBI taxonomy): Eukaryota > Viridiplantae > Streptophyta > Pinopsida > Pinales > Pinaceae > Picea > Picea engelmannii. The sequence continues at coordinate 113,767 of ML782429.1, forward strand.
AAACATCATCCAAAATATTCTAGACCCTGCAATATACCTCAATATGTTTGATCCAATTATCCAACTTCTTTGCATTCAACTCTCCATCATAAGTAGGAAAATCAAACTTTACATATAGCTTTAACAAAGGCACATCATGAGAATGAGAATAATTTTTAGAAATATTTTTCCTCTTAGAATATGATGATGATGATGATGATGATATTGAAGAAGGCTCTAAAGGTCCACCGCCTTCACTTCCTCCGTCTGCTTTTATCGAAGATTCCCCTTCTCTAGTCTTTTGAACTCTTAGTTGAAAATCTTATATTACTTCCTTCATCGATTGGAGTGTAGCCATAATTTCTCCAGGGCTCATGAGAAGATATTATCCTTCCTTTCCTTCGGAATTCATCTTATGCTTTCAAATTCTCCTTTCAATATCAAACTTATAACTTGTAAGATCTCATTTACCAAGCTTGAATCTGGCTCTTGTAAGCATTCACTTGCAAACACTTGTCAAAATTGTGCTCTGATACCAACATCTCTCAAAGAAGTGGATCAAGCAACCTTCTTTGATACCAAATTGATCTAAAAATACCAAAAGAGTTTTGAAAACAACTTGATCAAACTTTAATATTAACTCATCCTAGGAATCCTTAGATATCAATACATAACCACATCCGACCAGATTCAGGAAATTAAAGGACCAATTTGACGTATTTGCAACATGTCATGTGAATGTCTTATCCATAAACTCAAAATTTCTATAAACTAACTCATATTTCCAAAACAAACTTGCTTTGAGTTTCTTGGAAAAATCTCACAAGACTTTACTTCAAATGCTTTCACAAAGATATAAATAATACATAACGAAAACCCACTTGAATTAAATAATTAAGAACTAGGAATTTCTATGCATCAAGCTTCCACTTCAAACTTGTACAAATGATATTTATTCATATTCAAAACTCTATACAAAAGCACAATATCTCTACCACACACCAAAATGAACTCATTATGAGTTCTTGGCATGCTTCTCCAAAAATTCCACAAAACTCTATTCCAAATCTCTCTCCAACATTACATAAATCAAAACCCACATGGATAAAAAAAAATAAACCAATGTGGATTTCTCTATGTGACTCTAAAACACTACTTCAAACTTTATACAAATGATCTTTAGACAAAGTGCTTACCACAATACAAAACTCTATACAAAATTGAGTAGCAT
>ML782429.1:125008-142222 GCA_009831015.1 Picea engelmannii
TCATCAATTAATTGAGTCACATGTGTGGAAGTGAGAGAAACACATGCAATTGTTGGTGATAAAACCAAGGTTTCAATGCATGAGTGAATTCCACTAGTGTAACTAAGTGTAAGTGACTCTAAACTGAAGAGGAGTGCCCTATTCTGTAGGGGAATATTCTCTAGAGAGAATATTCAAACGTTTTCAACATTGGACTATCAAACTTAGGAAAATAATTCTAGGTGAGTGTGTAATATATCCAACAACCAAGATATTTTTAACTCAACTAAGTTTAAGAATAATTCACCTCTTTTTGAACTAATGGCATCACATTCTTCTAAGATTTATTTTTAAAATTTAATTCTCATAAGCCAACATCCTTTTAATTGTTATAAACAGAGTGTTGAAGGAAATTCCTCCTCATTTCTCCAAGATTCACTGAGGCTTGAAACCATTGCGTTGAAATTAACAAAATCTCCTTTATGGAATTATTCATAACTTTCCAAGTCCACTTGGAGATATTTCCTGAAGTGCGTGATCCTCAAACCCAAAGAGACTGAGCTAGTTTCCAACTCCTAAGTTTCAAGATTCAAATATATTATTTTATGGATGTTGTCGCCAACATATTTCCTGATGGAAGCTATTAAACTTGACATTCCTTTCAGTCTCAATCTCCACTATGTTCTATCTTCTAGAGTCTTCAATGGTTGTATAATGGTGATGGGACTGGATAATAAAGGTGGTGGCATCAAGTTACTTTCTAATTCTCTTACTTTTTCTTTCAAAATTGCATTATCATTTTCTAAATCTCCAATTGAATATTTCAATACTTTCCATGTGGATTCATGGAATTCCATGACTTTAGAGGTTGGAACCCCCAAAAAATCAAGTTTTGAATTCCACTTCTCATGAATTTTCTTATTCTTTGAATTTAAGTTTTCATTGATTTGTTTTCTTGAGTTTCTGTGGAATACAACGTGATGCAGGGTAAGGGAATCTTCTTCAAATATAATCATCTCTTGGGTATATAATTCTCTTTGGATTGTTCTTCTCTTGGGTAGTCTCTATTCCTCATATATAACCTCTATCTCTTCAAAATTCATATCAAGATCCATATATTTTGGACCAATTTCATTTTCATGTATTGCTTCATCTTCCCCCTCTTCTTTTATATCTCTTTTTCTTTTACTGCAATCAAGAGTGTGTGTCAATTATCAAAATTTACCTTCAGAGGTTTTTGTTCTCCTCCATCATCAAAATTATCAATTGAATACTTCTTATGTTCTTGGATTGGATTTTGTGGTTTTCCTTTGGTTGAACCAGTTTTTTTGGAAATGTTCGGGGACAGAGAAATTATTTCATTTATAACCCTTCCTTGTTGTATGTGATGGCCATTAGTACTGACCATAGTTTCAATATCATCTTTCCCTTTTTCAATAGACAACCCTTGAATATTTTTATTGTCATATTATCCTTTTCTAAATAAAACTCTCTTGGAAAATGTTATGTTGTATCCCACTGATGTCATGTGGGTCATGAATAGTTGGTTAGGTTAAAAACCTTTAATTTAATTAGCTTTCTTGAGATTTAATAAATCAAAATGATTTTAAGTTTCATATAAATAGGAAATAATTTTCAGGGTAATTTATCCAATATTCCATTGTAAGGGGATAAATTGTTTTTTCCTTTTTCTCATTAAAAAAGTGTGCCCAAAACTTGTATTGTGTACATACTTCAACTATGAACAATCTGTCAAAAAAATAAGAGGGTAGAAGTGAAGGCTTTTCATGTGAGCAATAAATTTTGATGATACTAAAATCATTCATATCTTCAAATATTCCTTTTCCAACCAAAAACGATGAAACCTCCAACAACAACCGCAATGTATTAGGACCATAAATTAATCTTTTAAAAGAATAAAAAAAAGTATTGTGTACCTCATAAAAATTGTATAGATATTTTTGCTTCCAGAGTGCAAGGTACCACACTTGTACAAGGACAGTTTTATAATTCACCTTTTTGGCCTTGGGTAGGCCCTTGAACACGTGACAGTAAGTCACAGTGAAAATAAAATAAGAAGACATGTAGAATATTTTAGTTTTGTGAAATTTTATAAGTTGGAAGGATAATTCACTCAAAATAATCCTTGACCATCGAAAATTCCATTCTCATGAATTGAAAAATGCAATATATATAAAGAAATACTGGGGAAAGTGGTTGTGGAATCATGTCTAGTTATCCTAGTAAATAAACATTCCATTTCTTTCTAAGGATACTTCGATGAACATACCTGAATACTAGAGAAGCCTTGAGGAAAAACTAGTGGATCTTCAAGGTATCTCTATAAAAGTTTGATTCCTCTGGTTTTTATCTTAAGAAAATCCTTGTCTTTAGCACTCTTGAAAACCATGATTAGTTCAAGGAGTCTGAACATTATTTTAAAAATAGAGGGTGCTAAAGAAACGAGTGTTTCTCTTTGTAATTGAATGATTATTATTTCCTTATCAAACTTGTAAAAACACTACAAAATCAATTCCTTGAAGTCATATACCTTTGGCACACACCATGTCGAAGTGATTGCATATGTCCAGTTTTCCAAGAGGAATTAAAATATACCTTTTTCCTGCAAATTCCACTAAGCAAATGTCATAATTGAATTTGATGTGTGTGGCCCCCTTTTATTCTTCTGAGATGCATGCATGGGAGTCTCTGCATGTGGCTCCTTGGATGCATGAATGGTGCATGAAAAAATATCTACATGCGACTCATGATATGCATGGATGATATATTTCATATGTGATTCAAAAAATTTATCTAAAATGGAGTATACATCATCTTCAATGAATGGAAAATAAAAATCTACAGATATATGTGTAGAAGACTCTTCAAACTGAGAGGATTGATCTTCTAATGGATTTTCTATTGGCTCTATATTTTCAACATTTTGCATGAAATATTCCTTATTCCCAAATAAAACCTCCAATATGGTCCATAATTCATTTGGATTTGAGTCTTGTGATTCATCGTATACTTGATGGAAAATTTCAGGAGAAATATACAAGAAAATACATCATATGGCCATATCTTGTCTATTGAAAAAGTCATTTTTCTCATTGGTGGAATCAGGATTTACTTCCATTTCCATGATTATTTGGTATAAGCCACTACTTTTGAGAATAAATAGAATATTTTTCTTCCACTCCAAATAGTTATGAGGAGTGCGAAGCTTTGTTGGCGAGTAAAACATAGATTCCATCTTTCTTGTTTCTTTGTTCTGCCTTTGGTACCTGCAAAAGAGTGTTTGTGATGATCCTTGCTAGAGGCCTCTCGGATCTGATACCATGTATATTTTCTGACATGCCTGCATAGAATATCTACCTAACAATGAATCATACACAACATGCAATGGTGTGAAGAGAAGAGACAAAAATTGGAGAAAAGAATGAAAATAATTTCTATTATCAGTATTCCACCCTCAAAGAGTGAATAATTTACAATAGATATAGGCTACATGAGTAACTTATGCACCATAATAGTGATATAGAGAGATATAGACACTCACTGACAAACACTGGAGTGAATTTCCACCTAGTCCTAGTTAATTGATCCATGCAATCATCAATTAATTGAGTCACATGTGTGGAAGTGAGAGAAACACATGCAATTGTTGGTGATAAAACCAAGGTTTCAATGCATGAGTGAATTCCACTAGTGTAACTAAGTGTAAGTGACTCTAAACTGAAGAGGAGTGCCCTATTTTGTAGGGGAATATTCTCTAGAGAGAATATTCAAACGTTTTCAACATTGGACTATCAAACTTAGGAAAATAATTCTAGGTGAGTGTGTAATATATCCAACAACCAAGATAATTTTAACTCAACTAAGTTTAAGAATAATTCACCTCTTTTTGAACTAATGGCATCACATTCTGCTAAGATTTATTTTAAAAATTTAATTCTCATAAGCCAACATCCTTTTAATTGTTATAAACAGAGTGTTGAAGGAAATTCCTCCTCATTTCTCCAAGATTCACTGAGGCTTGAAACCATTGCGTTGAAATTAACAACATCTCCTTTATGGAATTATTCATAACTTTCCAAGTCCACTTGGAGATATTACCTGAAGTGCGTGATCCTCAAACCCAAAGAGACTGAGCTAGTTTCCAACTCCTAAGTTTCAAGAATCAAAGATATTATTCTATGGATGTTGTCGCCAACATATTTCTTTATGGAAGCTATTAAATTTGACATTCCTTTCAATCTCAATCTCCACTATGTTCTATCTTCTAGAGTCTTCAATGGTTGTATCATGGTGATGGGACTGGATAATAAATGTGGTGGCATCAAGTTACTTTCTAATTCTCCTACTTTTTCTTTCAAAATTGCATTATCATTTTCTAAATCTCCAATTGAATATTTCAATACTTTCCATGTGGCTTCATGGAATTCCATGACTTTAGAGGTTGGAACCCCCCAAAAAATCAAGTTTTGAATTCCACTTCTCATGAATTTTCTTATTCTTTGAATTTAAGTTTTCATTGATTAATTTTCTTGAGTTTCTGTGGAATACAACGTGATGCAGGGTAAGGGAATCTTCTTCAAATATAATCATCTCTTGGGTATATAATTCTCTTTGGATTGTTCTTCTCTCGGGTAGTCTCTATTCCTCGGATATAACCTCTATCTCTTCAAAATTCATATCAAGATCCATATATTTTGGACCAATTTCATTTTCATGTATTGCTTCATCTTCCCCCTCTTTTTTTATATCTCTTTTTCTTTTACTACAATCAGGAGTGTGTGTGACTTATCAAAATTTACCTTCAGAGGTTTTTGTTCTCCTCCATCATCAAAATTATCAATTGAATACTTCTTATGTTCTTGGATTGGATTTTGTGGTTTTCCTTTGGTTGAACCAGTTTTTTTGGAAATGTTCGGGGACAAAGAAATTATTTCATTTATAACCCTTCCTTGTTGTATGTGATGGTCATTAGTACTGACCATAGTTTCAATATCATCTTTCCCTTTTTCAATAGACAACCCTTGAATATTTGTATTGTCATATTATCCTTCTCTAAATAAAACTATCTTGGAAAATATTATGTTGTATCCCACTGATGTCATGTGGGTCATGAATAGTTGGTTATGTTCAAAACCTTTAATTTAATTAGCTTTCTTGAGATTTAATAAATCAAAATGATTTTAAGTTTCATCTAAATAGGAAATAATTTTCATGGTAATTTATCCAATATTCCATTGTAAGGGGATAAATTGTTTTTTCCTTTTTCTCATTAAAAAAGTGTGCCCAAAACTTGTATTGTGTACATACTTCAACTATGAACAATCTGTCAAAAAAATAAGAGGGTAGAAGTGAAGGCTTTTCATGTGAGCAATAAATTTTGATGATACTAAAATCATTCATATCTTCAAATATTCCTTTTCCAACCAAAAAATATGCAACCTCCAACAACAACCTCGATGTATTATGACCATAAATTAATCTTTTAAAAGAATAAAAAAAAAGTATTGTGTACCTCATAAAAATTGTATAGATATTTTTGCTTCCAGAGTTCAAGGTACCACACTTGTACAAGGTCAGTTTTATAATTCACCTTTTTGGCCTTGGGTAGGCCCTTGAACACGTGACAGTAAGTCACAGTGAAAATAAAATAAGAAGACATGTAGAATATTTTAGTTTTGTGAAATTTCATAAGTTGGAAGGATAATTCACTCAAAATAATCCTTGACCATCGAAAATTCCATTCTCATGAATTGAAAAATGCAATATATATAAAGAAATATTGGGGAAAGGGGTTGTGGAATCCTCTTGTGCAATATATATAAAGAAATAAATGCAATACATATGCATCTATATGTAAGAATTCTTGCTTAATGACAGACAGCCTTCTCCTTCCATCTGGTTTTCGTCTTATGCTAAGAGAGTTCGTGTTTGACTGATTCGCACGAATTTTGGCAATTATGTTATGATAAGGGATTTATTGTGGCATTATTCTTTTCTCTGGTTTTCTGCATCTGAATGTAAGAAGATATTGCATTTAAATGTCTTCTTCCACAGTCTGTTAGGAACCCGATGTTACATCATACCTTTGTAGTTTTCCTATACAAGTCTTCCCCCTACTCGCCCTTACTACAACTCACTGTCTGGAGTTACTTAAGACCTCACTTGTCCATGCATGCCTGGCCTAGTTTCAGAGTTAGAACCACATTGTTTCGAGTTAACCTCCATTTGATCACCCCATTAAACAATTCGTGACATTAAACTGATGGGTGTCGGGCTCTGCTCCTGCAAGCAATCCAGGAGTGACTTCCGATGCTAACATTTCTGGCGTTGTTGTCGGGGATGAAGTTGAAGATTTTCCCTGGGCAGAATGACAACGATCAGCTAATTCTGAAGGTGCATCAGATATCAGAACTATTGATATTGCTATTGTGCACCTGGCGAATCCACTGTAACGACTCCACTGGGGAGAACCTGCTCTATTAATTGTGGCTTTTAGAGGCAGACATACGCGGTCTCATCCACAGCTGCCTCTAGCTACACCTGAATCTTATCCAGAAGTGGTGCTCAGGAAAGGAAAATCCCCCGAAGAAGGATTTTCCATCGCCGAACCAGGTAATCCGCCCTCTCCTTTCGTAAGAACTCCATTTTCTCCTCCTCAGATTCTTGACCGGCCTCCTTCTGAGGTTTCCCGTTTCCTACACTTCGGGAGTGTTCCTGTTGAGTTTTCCTCTCTTGGTCTGGTACCGGAGGGACGAGACCTTGTCACTCCCCTCTCCCTCGAAACTGTACCTTGGCGTTGGGCCGGGACCACTAAAGATCTTCCTTCTCCTATATTTACTACTCCTGTGCAAAGAAAAGCACCTGCCAGCTTGAGCTTGTTAGCCTCTTCCTTAAATCCCCTCTTGGTTCCCACTCCACTTCAGAACTCATTCCTAGTAGCCCCTTCGCGAACTCCTTCTCCTTCGAGTTCTCCTCCATCTAATATCCCTATGGTTGGTGCTAATCCCCCTCTGAATAGAATGGATGCCATAGTCGCGGCCAGATACGCCCCCTTAGTCCTACCTCATCCTATGAATCCTCTCCCTGCTAGAGATTACTTGAAGTATATGCCCAAGTTTACTGGGGAAGGGGACATAACTGCAGAAGAGCACCTGGCTACTTTCTACAGTTATGCAGACAACTTGAACATTGAAAATGAAGATGTCTGGATGAGAGTTTTTGTCCAGAGCCTGGATGGCGAGGTGAGGAAATGGTTTAGAGGATTGGCCCCCGGATCTATTGTCGGCATTGAAGCCCTAGATAGTGTTTTCCTGAGGCAGTGGAGAGATAGGAAGGACTTCATGTATTATATGACAGAGTTTGGGTCTCTGAAGAAAATGGAAGGAGAGTTTGTCTCTGAATTCTCCAAAGGATTCAATAAAATGTATAACAAAATCCCTGCCGAGATAAAGCCTTCAGAAGCCTCAGCCAAGATTTCTTATGCTAGTGCGTTTGGCCCCGATTTCTGTCTATTGTTGAGAGAAAGGAGAGCCACCACCTTGGCTCAAATGCAAGATGCGGCCATAGAGGTGGAATCTAATGTGTTAGCAGCTGACAGACTGAGGAATAAGGCCGACGCAGATAGGAGAAAGGGAAGGTCGGAAGCCTCAACTTTTGACCCATCGGTGCCCCACCCTCAAGTGGATGAACTGACCAAGATGGTGAAGTCTTTGTCTGCAGAGATGGAGAGAATGAGGGTGGAAGGGAGGCAAGCATACATGGGCCCTCTGAATGCCAAAAACAAGGGAGGTTTTAGGAGGCCAAACAATTTTATTCCCGCGAATGTGCAAAGATAGAGGGGAAGAGACAGAGAAGACTAGAAAATTCAGGCCCCTTTCCAAAACAATTTTGTGGCCGAGGAGGAACTAGAAGGAATAGGTGAGCTTGATCCTGAAATCCACTGCTTGGAGGACACTCCACCTGTTCCTCATCTCACTCAAGTAGCTTACGAGGAGTCTCTCATGGATGGTCAACTGAATGAATTGAGCAAAGGAGATAAGGCTACTGGCAGTCGAGGCAGGTACAACCTAAGGTCCGATAAAAATACAGCAGCACTTGATATCCCTGAGCAGTTTACTAGGACAGAGAAACCTGCTAATCAAGTAGCAGATTCTCACAGAGGTAAGAAGGCCCAACTCCCCCCTCCTATTACTCAGAATCATGTTCCTAAACTAAGAGAAATTCCAAATCTTACATCTTCTTTTAATTTTGAGCATGAAATTCAAAAGATCAGAATCCCCGTGCCCCTCACTGAGCTAATTAAACATGAAGAATTTAAAAAATGCTTCTCTGAGCTCTTACAGTCTGAAGCCTCATGCCCTCCCACAGACTCCATAAACCTCCAAGATGAAAATCCAGCAGTTGTCCTAGGACCCATGGTAGAATATAGATATGATTCATCCCCTCCCTTCTACACATCCCTGAACATACATGATAAAGTGCTACACAACTGCTTGATGGACTCAGGAGCTTCCCACAACCTCATGCCCAAAACCGTCATGGAAGAGTTAGGACTGGAAGTCACCCGAGCCTATCATGACCTCTATTCTTTTGACTTCAGGAGACTTCAATGTCTCGGGGTTATTAAAGACCGGGTTGTGACCTTGTTTCAGTTGCCTATGAAAAGTGTGGTCATGGATATTGTAGTGGATGATGTCCCCCCCAAATTCGGTATGTTGCTGTCAAGATCTTGGATAAAAATACTGGGGGGAACCTTGCAAATGGACCTCACATATGCTACTATCCCAGTGTTTGGAGGAGAGCATAGAAGACTATATAGAGAAGCCCAACTGGCCTATATAATCAGTGATGAAGCCAATCCTACCAACCATCCCATTTTCGCCTTGGACATTGATTTAGGTTCCAGTTTATTGCAGCTCACCCATGCTCCCGAGCCTCCCCTTGAACTCAGAAATAATCCCACTATTTCCCCTAAGGTTCCTCCCTCCATCACCCCCATTTGGAAGATGTTTTTGATGGAGCCTATTCCAGGGAAGGCGCTGGTGTTGGGGTGTTTTTTGTGTCACCTGCCCAGGAAACTGTATCTCTGTCACACAAATTGGAATTTGAAACCACCAATAATGTGGCAGAGTATGAAGCCCTTGTTCTAGGACTAAGAGCTTCGAGGGAGATGGGAATTCAGGAAGTAGCTGTGTTCGGTGATGCAGAGTTGGTAGTCCAACAGGTCAGAAACGCTTATCAGGCTAAGCACCCTCGGCTCAGATATTACAGGAATGAGGTATGGGACCTAATTGACAATTTATTCTCAGCCTTCAACATCTCTTTTATTCCAAGGCAGGATAATGTTGTGGCCGATTCTTTAGTTGTTTCAGCTAGCCAGTTTAAGGTCCCTCAACCGCCTATGGTCAAATATGATGTTGAGATAAAATATAGGCCCCTTGTACCAGACAATGTCAAGCATTGGAAGCTATTCGAAGATGATTTGGAAATCAAGAAGTTTCTCCAATCTATTGATGAGTTTTTTGCGTTGCACATTGATCAGGATCTTGATATAGAAGATAACTCTCACCCCGGGGCGTTTTTAAACAAAATTGTTAACCACCAAATTATTCAGCTGCCTAGTAATCACATTCTGAGGGGACTTATTCCTTTAGAAAGATTGTTCGATGGAAATGATGTGGTAGTGAAGGGTAGGGCTTTAGATGAAGACGTTGATACAGTTGAGTGCAACATTGGCACATCGGAGGAGCCTAAGTTTGTCAAGCTGTCAAGAAGTTTGACCACAGAACAGAGGACTGAATATGCTGAGTTGTTGAAAGAATTTGTTGATGTGTTCGCGTGGACTTACAAAGACCTCAAGACATATGATACGTTCGTCATTGAACACAAGATCCAACTGAAAGAAGAGGCTAAGCCATTCAAGAAGAAGCTGAGACCGATAAATCCCATGTTGCTGCCTGTTATGGAGAAAGAAGTGAAGAAGTTGTTGGATGCCCAAATCATTGTCCCCTTGAGATATTCCGATTGGGTGGCCAATTTGGTCTCGGTAAGGAAGAAAAGTGGGGAAATAAGACTCTGTGTTGATTTCAGGAACCTGAACAGGAGCTCAAAGAAGGACAATTATCCCATGCCCAACATGGAACACATATTGCAGAGAGTAGCCGGCGCATCTAGGATCTCCATGATCGATGGTTTTTCTGGTTATAATCAGATATCGGTCATGCCTGAGGACAGATAAAGACAGCCTTCACCACTCCTTGGGGTACATTCATGTATGCCAAAATTCCATTTGGACTGATGAATGCAGGAGCAACGTTTCAGCGAGCCATGGACATAGCCTTCATCGGGGAGAAAGACAAATTTGTAGTGATATATTTGGATGACATAACAGTCTTCTCAAGGTCCAATCAAGAGCACTGTTGTCACCTGAGGAGAGTCTTCTCAAAGTGTCGAAGATTCGGCCTTTCCCTAAACCCCAAGAAGTCTTTATTTGCTATGGAGGAGGGGAAGTTATTAGGCCATATAGTATCAGTGGAAGGAGTAAGGATTGACCCTAGCAGAGTGGAAGCAATTCGGGCCCTGTCACTTCCCAGATCTAAAAAGGAGGTTCAGGCCTTTTTGGGGAAGATTAATTTTCTGAGGAGGTTCGTTTCGAATTTTGCTGAGCTGGTGAAACAAATCACAGCCATGCTCAAGAAAGGAAATGAAGTGAGATGGACCGCTGAACCCAGGGAATCTTTTGTCCAAATAAAAAGAGCATTGACTGAAGCACCAATGTTTATCAGTCCTGACTATTCCAAGGATTTCCTAATTTTCTCCTTCGCTTCTTTTGATACAGTAGCGGCGGTCTTGTTGCATAGAAATGAGGAAGGGAGAGAGCATCCTATCACCTTTTTCAGCAGGGCATTAAGGGATGCAGAGGTCAGGTACGAAATCATGGAGAAACAGGCCTATGCTTTAGTGAAAGCTCTCAAGGCTTTCAGAGTCTATGTTTTGCACTCAAAGGTGACCACTTATGTTCCTTCGACCTCCGTGAAGGACATCTTGGTACAGCCCGACATAGACGGGAGGAGAGGTAAATGGATAGCCAAGATCCTGGAACTTGACCTGGAAATAAGGCCTACCAAATTGATCAAAGGTCAGGGCTTAGCCAAGCTGCTGGCTGAAGCCAATTGCCAAGATTTGGGGGTAGGTCTCAGGAACGAATTTTCAGGAATTCAATTGGGTCGATTGTCTGAAATAGACCCTCAAGGTGACCCCCCATTGGCCCGATGTCCTTGGTATAAGGATGTCATATATTTTCTGCAGGATTTGCGGCCCCCAGATGGCTTGCAAAGAAACGAAGCAAGAGCTCTAAAGCTCAGGGCAGTCAGGTACTGCCTTATTGATCAAATTTTATACTGGAAAGACCCCCTGGGGGTGCTTTTAAAATGCATGGATCCATCAGAGGCTGACAGGATCATGGTCGAATTTCATAGCGGCCTATGTGGAGGGCACCATTCCTGGAAGACTACAGCCCACAAAATTCTCAGAGCTGGGCACTACTGGCCCACTTTGTTCATTGATGTCCATATAGGAGTTAGAGCCTGTATCACATGTCAAATATTTTCAGGAAAACAGCAGCTCAAGTCTCTGCCTTTACAGCCTGTAGTTGTTTCGGGACCTTTCCAGCAATGGGGCCTAGATTTTATTGGAGAAATCCACCCTGCTTCCAGTGGGCAACACAGATGGATCCTGACTGCCACAAATTTCTTTACCAAATGGATTGAAGATATCCCCACCAGGAGTGCTTCCCATAAGGTAATAATTGGATTCCTGGAAGACCTCATCACAAGACTCGGATGCCCAAGAAAGACCGTTACAGATAATGCAGCCTCATTCAAGGCTGAACCTCTGGTTAAGTTCTGTGAGCAATTTGGAATCAAGCTGATTCACTCCACCCCGTACTATCCCAAGGGAAATGGTTTAGCAGAATCCTCCAATAAAATTCTCATAAGGATCATCAAAAGATTATTGGAGGAAAACAAAAGGGCTTGGAATTCAAAGCTAAAATTTTCCCTATGGGCTGATCGGGTGACTACAAAGAGATCTATAGGTACCTCCCCCTTCCAGTTGGTATACGGAGCAGAAGTTGTCTTCCCTTCTCAGCTGGCCATTCCCGTAGCGAAATTTTTCCAGGATTATCAAGAAGATCCCAATGACATGATCCGCAGAATTCATCAGCTGGTAGAAGTCCAGCAAGCCAGAGAGCAGGTAATGATCAGAATTCAGGACCATCAGCGAAGGATCAAGCAGGTCTTCGATAAGAAGGCAAATAAGGAGGAGTTCCAAGTAGGAGACCTGGTACTGAAATGGGACGCTCCTAAGCAATACAAGGGCAAACACGGCAAATTTGAAGCCCTGTGGATCGGGCCTTTCAGAATCTCTGAAGCCTTTTCAAATAACACATATCGGCTACAAGATTTGGAAGGCGAAAAAGTTTTCAGCAGCCCAGTAAATGGGCATTTTCTTAAAAAATGTTTTGTCTGAGCCTTCAGTGGCTCCTATGTTATGTAAATATTTTCCTTTCTATTTTTTGCTTTTACTTTATTGTTTCAGCTTAGTAAAATGACTCCATAGCCCATCAGCAAGGCACTGGAACTGCAAAATGAGTCCTTAGAGCATCACAGGGACGACTCTATCCCCCATGGAGCCTAATGTTAGCAACATTTCTTGTCTTTGGCATCGGGATACACGGGTCTGCAGGTTGCTCGAGGAGCGCCCAAGCACAGCATACAGAAGAAGTCCTTTTCGGACTTAAAATCAAGCGAGCGGGCATCTTGTTCTTCAACGGAAAGAATTCAGCGACAGAGCAGAACAGCGATTGACGGGAAATTGCAGATTAACCAAGTCTCGTCAAGCATAGTGCTTAAAGTTTTAAGGAATTCAACGGACGAAATCCTTCGGGAGGCACTTGCGAAGTTGCAAGGGTCGTTGATCGCAAGCGGTTCAAGCGCAGTGCTTTTTCTCGAGCTCGGGGTTCGTGAGTTCGGAGGACGGACCATGTTTTTTGGTGGCGCGAGATTGCGATTTGCGAGAAGTGTCCAGAGGAAGTCAACTAGCGCTGACCATCGCGTCTCGGGACTTCATGAAGGGAGGATGCCAAAGTCTGATACTCCACTCGCGAGGTCACGAGTAGCGAGAGGTGCTAGTACGTGGACCCCAGCCAATGGTCACATAAGGAGAGCGTCGGTCAGAAAGGGGGCCCCACCCATATCACCGTCCCGGGAAGCGGGATTTGAAGAAAAGGAGCCAAGAGTCTCTGACTCGTGAATCGCGAAATGAAATGCACTTTTAAAGGTGGGCCCACAATATCGGGGAACAATTTCAGCCGTTCATCTACACGGGACACTTGGCGCATGCGATTAGACCCCTCGCCTTTTCGCCTATCGCAACCTCGAAACACAGGAAGCAGCTCCACCTTTTCCCGATGCACGAGATGGCGAGAGCGTTCAGGACCTGGGGCCCACAGCATTGTCGGGAGAAATCAAAACCGTCAGATCCAGAGGGCGCGTGTCGCCAGATTAAAGTCGCCTCGTCGTTTCTCTCATCGCAATTCCAAGGATCAAGTGTTAACCCCTTCCGATCGCGAGCGTCGAAAGTGCTTTGGGGATAGGCACGCAGTCATAGCCACGGTCACTTGAGAAATTAAAGGGCTAAGCAAGGAGGGCCTAAAAGGCGTCGTTTCCAGTCGCCGAAAGTGTCGCCACGATTTCCAGATGTTGTCCGAAGCGATTTCACTCCTGGCTTTTGCTTAAAGTAAATGAAGATGTGATCGGGTGGTTGAAACCTCCTTTCGCTCATTAAATTTGAAGTATGGAGGGTCCGGCAAGCGTTCTGCTCGAAGGGGTTCTATGTACTGATTTCTCCAGAGAAGCCATGCCGAAGTCCTCGATTAGTCAGAGAAATATGCACACGCAATTCTGGCCTTTAATGTCTCAGCTACTCCCCCTGCAGGAGCCATGCCCAGTTAAGGAAATGTCTAGCAAAGGAATTCCTCCCGGAGATTGATTGAAGAGACGCAATGCCTTGGAGGGCGAGCGTGCCTCTGTTGGGAAAATCTGCCCAAGTATATGTATTCATTTTTTTGTATTTTTGAAGGTATCGATGGTAGAGAGAAGCTCCCTCTTGTAAAGTTTTAACACATTCTAGTTCTCTGGTTATGCATCTATATGTAAGAATTCTTTCTTAATGACAGACAGCCTTCTCATTCCATCTGGTTTTCGTCTTATGCTAAGAGAGTTCGTGTTCGACTGATTCGCATGAATTTTGGCAATTATGTTATGATAAGGGATTTATTTTGGCATTATTGTTTTCTCTGATTTTCTGCGTCTGAATGTAAGAAGATCTTGCATTTAAATGTCTTCTTCCACAGTCTGTTAGGAACCCGACGTTACAGCAGACCTTTGCAGTTTTCCTATACAAGTCTTCCCCCTACTCGCCCTTACTACAACTCACTGTCTGGAGTTACTTAAGACCTCACTTGTCCATGCATGCCTGGCCTAGTTTCATAGTTAGAACCACATTGTTTCGAGTTAACCTCCATTTGATCACCCCATTAAACAATTTGTGACATTAAACTGATGGGTGTCGGGCTCTGCTCCTGCAAGCAATCTAGGAGTGACTTTCGACGCTAATATTTCTGGTGCAGTTGTCGGGGATGAAGTTGAAGATTTTCCCTAGGCAGAACGAAAACGATCAGCTGATTCTGAAGGTGCATCAGATATCAGAACTATTGAGATTGCTATTGTGCACCTGGCGACTCCACTGTAACGACTCCACTGGGGAGAACCTGGTCTATTAATTATGGCTTTCAGAGGAAGACATACGCGGTATCATCCACAGCTGCCTCTAGCTACACCTGAATCTGATCCAGAAGCGGTGCTCAGGAAAGGAAAATCCCCCGAAGAAGGATTTTCCATCGCCGAACCAGGTAATCCACCCTCTCCTTTCATAAGAACTCCGTTTTCTCCTCCTCAGATTCTCAGATTTTTGTTCTCCTCCATCATCAAAATTATCAATTGAATACTTCTTATGTTCTTGGATTGGATTTTGTGGTTTTCCTTTGGTTGAACCAGTTTTTTTGGAAATGTTCGGGGACAAAGAAATTATTTCAATTATAACCCTTCCTTGTTGTATGTGATGGCCATTAGTACTGACCATAGTTTCAATATCATCTTCCCCTTTTTCAATAGACAACCCTTGAATATTTTTATTTTCATATTATCCTTCTCTAAATAAAACTCTCTTGGAAAATGTTATGTTGTATCCCACTGATGTCATGTCGGTCATGAATAGTTGGTTAGGTTCAAAACCTTTAATTTAATTAGCTTTCTTGAGATTTAATAAATCAAAATGATTTTAAGTTTCATCTAAATAGGAAATAATTTTCATGGTAATTTATCCAATATTCCATTGTAAGGGGATAAATTGTTTTTTCCTTTTTCTCATTAAAAAAGTGTGCCCAAAACTTGTATTGTGTACATACTTCAACTATGAACAATCTGTCAAAAAAAATAAGAGGGTAGAAGTGAAGGCTTTTCATGTGAGCAATAAATTTTGATGATACTAAAATCATTCATATCTTCAAATATTCCTTTTCCAACCAGAAAAGATGCAACCTCCAACAACAACCACGATGTATTAGGACCATAAATTAATCTTTTAAAAGAATAAAAAAAAGTATTGTGTACCTCATAAAAATTGTATAGATATTTTTGCTTCCAGAGTGCAAGGTACCACACTTGTACAAGGTCAGTTTTATAATTCACCTTTTTGGCCTTGGGTAGGCCCTTGAACACGTGACAGTAAGTCACAGTGAAAATAAAATAAGAAGACATGTAGAATATTTTAGTTTTGTGAAATTTTATAAGTATGAAGGATAATTCACTCAAAATAATCCTTGACCATTGAAAATTCCATTCTCATGAATTGAAAAATGCAATATATATAAAGAAATACTGGGGAAAGAGGTTGTGGAATCCTGTCTAGTTATCCTAGTAAATAAACATTCCATTTCTTTCTAAGGATACTTCGATGAACATACCTGAATACTAGAGAAGCCTTGAGGAAAAACTAGTGGATCTTCAAGGTATCTCTATAAAAGATTGATTCCTTTGTTTTTTATCTTAAGAAAATCCTCGTCTTTAGCACTCTTGAAAACCATGATTGGTTCAAGGAGTCTGAACATTATTTTAAAAATAGAGGGTGCTAAAGAAATGGGTGTTTCTCCTTGTAATTAAATGATTATTATTTCCTTATCAAACTTGTAAAAACACTACAAAATCAATTCCTTTAAGTCATATACCTTTGGCACACACCATGTTGAAGTAATTGCATATGTCCAGTTTTCCAAGAGGAATTAAAATATACCTTTTTCCTGCAAATTCCACTAAGAAAATGTCATAATTGAATTTGATGTGTGTGGCCCCCTTTTTTTCTTCTGAGATGCATGCATGGGAGTCTCTGCATGTGGCTCCTTGCATGCATGAATGGTGCATGAAAAAATATCTACATGCGACTCATGATATGCATGGATGATATATTTCATATGTGATTCAAAAAATATATCTAAAATGGAGTATACATCATCTTCAATGAATGGAAAAAAAAATCTACAGATATATGTGTAGAAGACTCTTCAAACTGAGAGGATTGATCTTCTAATGGATTTTCTATTGGCTCTATATTTTCAAAATTTTGCATGAAATATTCCTTATTCCCAAATAAAACCTCCAATATGGTCCATAATTCATTTGGATTTGAGTCTTGTGATTCATCGTATACTTGATGGAAAATTTCAGGAGAAATAAACAAGCAGATACATCATATGGCCATATCTTGTCTATTGAGAAAGTCATTTTTCTCATTGGTGGAATCAGGATTTACTTCCATTTCCATGATTATTTGGTATAAGCCTCTACTTTTGAGAATAAGTAGAATATTTTTCTTCCACTCCAAATAGTTATGAGGAGTGAGAAGCTTTGTTGGCGAGTAAAACATAGATTCCATCTTTCTTGTTTCTTTGTTCTATCTTTGGTACCTGCAAAAGAGTGTTTGTGATGATCCTTGCTAGAGGCCTCTCGGATCTGATACCATGTATATTTTCTGACATGCCTGCATAGAATATCTACCTAACAATGAATCATACACAACATGCAATGGTGTGAAGAGAAG
>ML782429.1:142794-187579 GCA_009831015.1 Picea engelmannii
TTGGACTATCAAACTTAGGAAAATAATTCTAGGTGAGTGTGTAATATATCCAACAACCAAGATAATTTTAACTCAACTAAGTTTAAGAATAATTCACCTCTTTTTGAACTAATGGCATCACATTCTGCTAAGATTTATTTTAACAATTTAATTCTCATAAGACGACATCCTTTTAATTGTTATAAAAAGAGTGTTGAAGGAAATTCCTCCTCGTTTCTCTAAGATTCACTCAGGCTTGAAACCATTGCGTTGAAATTAACAACATCTCCTTTATGGAATTATTCATAACTTTCCAAGTCCACTTGGATATATTTCCTGAAGTGCGTGATCCTCAAACCCAAAGAGACTGAGCTAGTTTCCAACTCCTAAGTTTCAAGAATCAAAGATATTATTTTATGGATGTTGTCGCCAACATATTTCCTTATGGAAGCTATTAAACTTGACATTCCTTTCAGTCTCAATCTCCACTATGTTCTATCTTCTAGAGTCTTCAATGGTTGTATAATGGTGATGGGACTGGATAATAAAGGTGGTGGCATCAAGTTACTTTCTAATTCTCTTACTTTTTCTTTCAAAATTGCATTATCATTTTCTAAATCTCCAATTGAATATTTCAATACTTTCCATGTGGCTTCATGGAATTCCATGACTTTAGAGGTTGGAACCCCCAAAAAATCAAGTTTTGAATTCCACTTCTCATGAATTTTCTTATTCTTTGAATTTAAGTTTTCATTGATTAATTTTCTTGAGTTTCTGTGGAATATAACGTGATGCAGGGTAAGGGAATCTTCTTCAAATATAATCATCTCTTGGGTATATAATTCTCTTTGGATTGTTCTTCTCTCAGGTAGTCTCTATTCCTCAGATATAACCTCTATCTCTTCAAAATTCATATCAAGATCCATATATTTTGGACCAATTTCATTTTCATGTATTGCTTCATCTTCCCCCTCTTTTTTTATATCTCTTTTTCTTTTACTGCAATCAGGAGTGTGTGTGACTTATCAAAATTTACCTTCAGAGGTTTTTGTTCTCCTCCATCATCAAAATTATCAATTGAATACTTATTATGTTCTTGGAGTGGATTTTGTGGTTGTCCTTTTGTTGAACCAGTTTTTTTGGAAATGTTCGGGGACAGAGAAATTATTTCATTTATAACCCTTCCTTGTTGTATGTGATGGTCATTAGTACTGACCATAGTTTCAATATTATCTTTCCCTTTTTCAATAGACAACCCTTGAATATTTTTATTGTCATATTATCCTTCTCTAAATAAAACTCTCTTGGAAAATGTTATGTTGTATCCCACTGATGTCATGGGGGTCATGAATAGTTGGTTAGGTTCAAAACCTTTAATTTAATTAGCTTTATTGAGATTTAATAAATCAAAATGATTTTAAGTTTCATCTAAATAGGAAATAATTTTCATGGTAATTTATCCAATATTCCATTGTAAGGGGATAAATTGTTTTTTTTTCCTTTTTCTCATTAAAAAAGTGTGCCCAAAACTTGTATTGTGTACATACTTCAACTATGAACAATCTGTCAAAAAAATAAGAGGGTAGAAGTGAAGGCTTTTCATGTGAGCAATAAATTTTGATGATACTAAAATCATTCATATCTTCAAATATTCCTTTTCCAACCAGAAAAGATGCAACCTCCAACAACAACCTCGATGTATTAGGACCATAAATTAATCTTTGAAAAGAATAAAAAAAAGTATTGTGTACCTCATAAAAATTGTATAGATATTTTTGCTTCCAGAGTGCAAGGTACCACACTTGTACAAGGTCAGTTTTATAATTCACCTTTTTAGCCTTGGGTAGGCCCTTGAACACGTGACAGTAAGTCACAGTGAAAATAAAATAAGAAGACATGTAGAATATTTTAGTTTTGTGAAATTTTCTAAGTTGGAAGGATAATTCACTCAAAATAATCCTTGACCATCGAAAATTCCATTCTCATGAATTGAAAAATGCAATATATATAAAGAAATATTGGGGAAAGTGGTTGTGGAATCATGTCTAGTTATCCTAGTAAATAAACATTCCATTTCTTTCTAAGGATACTTCGATGAACATACCTAAATACTAGAGAAGCCTTGAGGAAAAACTAGTGGATCTTCAAGGTATCTCTATAAAAGTTTTATTCCTCTGTTTTTTGTCTTAAGAAAATCCTCATCTTTAGCACTCTTGAAAACCATGATTGGTTCAAGGAGTCTGAACATTATTTTAAAAATAGAGGGTGATAAAGAAACGGGTGTTTCTCCTTGTAATTGAATGATTATTATTTCCTTATCAAACTTGTAAAAACACTACAAAATCAATTCCTTGAAGTCGTATACCTTTGGCACACACCCTGTCGAAGTGATTGCATATGTCCAGTTCTTATTCAAATTATTTGCAGGGAGTGGTAACACAGTATACCACTTGTAATCATGTGATAGGATAAAATACCTAATATTCTCATCCCAAAATATTTACAGTGTCTCCTCAAATTGTTATTTTCTTCAAGCTAACATATTATCCAAGGTGACGGGATTAACAATAGTTCCTCAAGTTTCCAGTTTCGAAAAACACTTGTTTTGTTTTAACACGTTCAAAATCTCTTAATTCAAGGATTTAAATAATAACTTGTATTAACATTTACAGATGGTTTCCTTGAGAATCTATTTATTAATAATTGTATTAACAATATACAATTGGTAATAATTTCTGGAAAGACTGATTTAATGTAGGTTGGGAAACATGAACGGAAAAGGGTGTGAAGTGTTTTAGTGTCACTGGGTAGAGGGTTTGTGGGATGGTGGATGAATGAGACAACAGAATAGGGGATGATAAATATTATAGACGAGAAGGACAGTGGGATGGAATGATAGAGTATGCTCAGTATCGCGAAACCTCAAACACACAAGACATTAGGTTGACAGAGTTAAAGGAATGGTACTCTGCACCCGCAGATGGATGTCTGCATTCAACAAAATTTCTAAGTGTGAATATTGCAGGATGGAGGTTGTGGAAGTTAAATAGAGTGTTATGCAGGTCATGGAACTTTGGATTAGTAATGTAATGTGTTAGGAACCCATGGTGGTCTCTAAATCTTGTTTGTTTTAAAAAAACAATGTATAAGTATGGAGGAATTCTAGGAATGAACTATACAAGGAATAATACAAAATATTTTATCAACTCTTGTTGGTCAACACCTAATTATTGATGATTTTTTAATTTTTCATATAGATATTTGAGAGTGGGATGCACTACATTTATACATCGCAAACAATCTTGATTGGAGGAAGGTATGGATAGAACAATGTATACAATGTTATGGTAGGCTATCATGGGAAGGGTTGGTTACATTGGTTAAAGAGTCTCATTGTAATAAAGGTACCAATATTACACAAAGGGAAATTGATTTAGCATATGGTTTAAATGATAAATAGGGAATCATATTCACCCACATTTTTTTACTTATTTTCCATTATATTAATGTATGTGCTCTATTATTTTCTTAAAATATTTATTAAGTCTAAATATGTTTATTAATTGACAATGATTTTTTTATGTGTTGGGAATATTACTATTGAAACACCACAAGACTATGTGATGCAATAGAAATTTCACATCAAAAGGTTGGATGACAAGAAGAAAACCTTTGATTGTGGGACAATTGCATTATTTTTAGGTCACTAGTGTTTCCTTTAGAAGTGATAGGCATCCAGAGGTATCTGGAAATAGATGCTAATGAAATACAACCTGAGTGGGCCTAATGGTTAAGAGCATGTGGTTCGTCCTTGGAGCTCACAAGTTCAAATACATAGGGGGGTAAGGTATGTATACCTCAATAGAATTTAGCAGTCAAATCGCTAAGTGGAGGGGGTCCCTTGTCCCACAAACAAGGGGGTTCCATACACCAATTTGGTGTCTATCTTGGTCATGACCTTAAAAATAGATTGTTATTATTATTACTATTATTATTTGGATGATATACTTTATTTTGACCTTAAATCATTTAAATTGGTCCAATTTGACGTGAAATGTTACAAGCTATTGATGAATGAACGTGATCCTAAAAGAACTATTATTGAGCATGTTAATGGATTTACCATGGTTAATACAAGGATGATTGAGCCAAGTACTAAGCCTTATATTCTTCCAAGGTAATTCAAAAAGGTATTTTACTTAGATGTTCCAAGTAAAGAGGGTTGGTCATACGTTGTTAGATATGATCGAACAGGAAGACCTGTAAAGTATAATGTAACAGAAGAAGAATATGATGTGGAGGAACAAGCATGGGAACAATTAGTTGTGTTAGAGGAAGAAGATGGAGAAGTTGAGCTAGATGTATATGGAAATGTTCTCGATGATCATATCGACTTTGAAATTATCGAAAATTACATTGATGATGATGTTGTTATACCACATCCTTTCCAAGTTGATTCTAAACTGGATGATACAGATGTGGAGTTGGACAAATAATAAGATCAATGATATTGATTTGTTGAAATGTAGGTCGATGTATGTGATTATATATTTACTATGATTTATTCTCTTTAAAATATTTTATTATATGGGTTAATTATGTGTTGTTAATTTTTACGTCATTTTCATGTATGCATCATTGGTTGGTTAGAAGTCATTGACCATGATTTCTCTCATAACCCACCAACCTATAACCTCGTAGCCCATTTTGAGCATCTACTGATTGATTTTAAATATCAGTCAATATTAATAATCTACCACAACCTTTTAACCCTTCACCATGTAACCTCGGTAAGTTTCTAACCCTCCATCCTCATCCACCATAGGAACCAAGTGCATGCTCCAAAACCACTACCCATATCCTAAATGGAATCTTTGAGCTCCAAGTGTCATATGGTATCCATTACAAGGTTTAACACAAAAAATATTTTTTGGTGGGCATGGTTTAGCGTCAACGGTTAGGGTCAAGGGTTAGGAGTTAGGGATTGAGGGGTTAGGGGGTTTACGAGATAGGGGGTTTAGGGGGGATTAGGGGTTAAGGGGGTTATATATAACTATATAACACATATTATATTACAAACAAATAAAAAAATAAAAATAAACAAAAAATAAAACAAATAAAAAGTAAACGAAATTCAATCATAAAAAATGCAATATGGCACAAGACCCCTGACCAAACAAACCCACTCCAAACACACTGACCACTACATTTATTTACCCCACCTTCCAATAAGGAGATTGCACAGAATATCAACCCACTGAAATTTGCATTGGATCGACTCCACCTACCAATGCAAAGAGTGGGAAGAGGAGAAACCCATTGGCATTTGCATTGGATTGATCCCACCTACCAGTAAGGAGAGTGTGCAAAGGTGAAAATCCATATAAGGAGAGATTGATCCCACCTATGCGTCAAAGGAGGGATCGACCCCATAACGTATTCGGTGTGTAGCCTCATTGCTAATGTAGATAGAGAATGTAGCTCTTGTAGTTGATTTTTCAATATTAAATGATTTACAATGGCTCTGTTTGAATTCCATTCACTTCAAGTTTTCCCTATCATTCACTTCAACTTTTCCCTATCATTCACTCCTTGGTTTAGGTTCGATACCCTATATACTACATCTCTTTGCCATATTTTTTTATGCACAACATAGAACAAATGTAAAAGTTTAAAATCATTTTTGGGGAATTATTATCTTGTCAAAGAAGATAATTTTCTATAATGTGTGTGACCCACCAATGGTATACATTGTTTCATTTTATCTGTATAAATACAAATTCGAGTCATGTCTTGATCCCCTTATTTCCTCTTCCCTGGATAAAATTGATCAATAAAAAATGGAAAATTTATTTAATTCCTAGTAAATGAAATAGAAGAAATCATTCCTTATAGAGTTACTACCATAAAATAACGATATACTAAACCTAAAGTTTTCATTATCTTGTAACATTATATTTTTGAGGTAAGAAAATTTGAAATTTTTTTATAGTAGAATATCTTGCAAAAGGTTTTGGTATACATCAAAAGGTAGAAAGAAATTATCTTTAAAATTTGACCGGGAATTTCAGCTTCAAAATTTTGAGCGAGATGATCTACGGGTAGAATTTAGCGGTCCTTTAAATTGATGGTTGATATTTTGGGTTTGAAATGAAAATTTAACAGAAAATATTGAACCATTCATATAGATCCAAGATCGTCAGTCTCGGTTTATTTCGGTTGATGAAATGGCATGTTGGATAGTGTTCCCATTCCATTAAGCCATAGTTCCACATCATTTAAATCAGTGAAAGACCATTGTATCTTCTTCACTCAGTTTTATACCTAAATTTATGAAAGAAAGTGATATCCCTCTGCACACCTGGGAGAGTATTCCCACAAACAATCTTAGCATATCAAATTTTAAATCCAAATCACATTAAATATTTGGTAATTGGTTAATCTGCAATACATGAATGTATTTGGAAATAAATCCCCTTTTGTAGTTCATTTTAAATGATTATGACTTATTGTGTAACTGTGGTATCTACAAGTGGGATGGATAATAAAGTTAAATGAAGGAAACTCAAGATAGAGGATCTAGAAGGCAAAGAATATGATGAGGATAAAAACCTCAATTCAACTGTATTCTCAAATACCACCTACAATAGAGGTTTGAAGGGATGCAAACATAAGATAGAAATTCATAAATTGCTAGAAGAATATTTTCCCTATTACATTTATGTGAAATTTCTTTATTTTCTATTAGATAGATTGTGTATGGGGAATTGAGAGTCATGCAAGGGGGCGAAGGGGAAAAATAAGCTTCCACCTTCACGTGGTTGGACCTTCTTAGTAGATATTAAATTATTCTCTAACAAGAGACACACATTCATGTATTACAACTTTATTCTTTCTAGAGTCTCGTGCATGTTGATGTGTCTATTTATTTATTTAATTATTATTCAGTCATATAACATTTTTTTCTCTCACAATTTATGTTGGTCTTGACAATGGAAATGAAACTAATAACTAGCCTAGTGTGATTTGGTTGTACAAACTCTTTCCTCATCGAACTCATGGATGCAAGTAGTTAGTACTCATTTTTCCATTTTAGTTAATGTGTGTGCTCAATTGCCAAAGATTCATGTTGATACTACTAATGCCATTTCCTCGTAGTTTTCTTTGATGATACATTATGTATATTCAATATCAGAATAGAACTTTTTTTTTAACCTCTGTTGATTGTGTTCATTTTCCTTGCTAATGCATGTTGATGTATAAAATTGTTCAGAATCTTCAAGACAACAAGATTTTTCAAGCACAGTATGTTGAACAATTTTCTAATTCATTATCATAATCATACATTTTTTTATATATGTATATATATAGTCTCGATAATGTCATATGTTTTCTTGTTATTATTTGAGAATGAATTCAGGTAACATTTAAATCAATTCAAAGTTATAAATGTAACAATGCATATTTATTGATGCATGTAATCTCAAACCAATGTATATTTCAGTCCTTTACTAAATTATGGGCACAAATCACCCTAGTATATAGTCTTTAGGGTTTACAACATATCCACATCACTATAAATTGTAACTTGTAAATTTCCAATACCATACATGGAATTTTCTTCCTAGGGTATGTGCATTTTTCATCATGCCCTATTTTCATGCATTTTTTTTCATTTACAAGGAATTTTTTATCCGTTATGTACATCATAGGGTTTTTTGTTTCAAAATGCACAACCAAAGTTACAAAAATATGAAAAATTATAAAATATAATCTCCACAACTTGAACCACTCAATTTGGAGGTCATATGAGTCTTAGGTGTGCATCTTACAGTAAGGCAGTTTTACCCTCCATGTTACAAAAGGTCCTGAATTTTGGTTTAAGGTAGAACTCATTATTCATTTGAAAATGTACTTTGGATGATATATATTGTTTTAGAATTTTATTAACTTCACCCCAAAACTTAGATAACTAAATTTGGAGCTATATAGAAGCATGAGTGTGCATTTCCCTTAGGTCACTTTCTACTGTTTTGGTCTCTCAATTTACAAGGCAGATTTTTCCTCTTTTACACAATAGCCACTTTTATGTTTGCAAATGAAAATCTAAATATGTAGAAAGGTGTAAAATTATACACCCTCATAAACTTGAATCACTCAAATTACATGTGTGTTAGCATTTAGGAACGCATTTTTTTCAAGCATGGTTTGCATTTTTCACAAGGGCAGAAATTACAATTTAAAATCAAAGCATGTATTTCTTAAGTGTGAGTGTGCATTTTTATATGTGGAGGATCTAACAAGCTTGAATTAGGGTTTTATGCAATAGTATAAACCCTAATGCTAATCGTCTATATCATCAGATATCGAGAAAATTGTTAGCTACATCTGGCTCAACTTCTTCGACTTCTTAGTCTAACACATCTACCTACTCTTTGTGTCCAATGCATCATAAGCATGGCTTTGAGTCTATAATATCAATTTGATTTTTTTTCACTTTATTCTCTTCCCATAAAAATGTCAATGCCCATTTTCATTTTTCAAATCCAACGAAAAATGCCCCTCCCATCATTGCTCTAACCGCCAATGCCTAGAGTGTATCAACGTTGCAATGGATTGTTCATGTCCTCTATCGAAAATTCGATGCCATTTTCATGCCATAGCATTGCAACGTCGATGGATTTTTCTCGTCATAGCATCTCCACTCTGATAAACTGTGTTGTCCCCATCGTCACTCCTTCAACGGATTTAGATCACCTTAACTTCACAAGTCTGACAACATGTGAGTCGTTTCTATGATGGGATTTCTACACCATTTTGTGGCACGATCGATGGACTCTTGGTGGATGAAACTTTTCCCGAAAATTCCACATGCAACCATTTGCATCGAATGTATGACAACTATATATTATTGTCGTTGTAGCGATGCTATTTTGTGATGAACGTTTGGCAGATTCAATCTCTCTACAATTGTTACATGGAAACTTTCCATGTCGGATGTACAATGAATGGTTACGTATCTCCTGCATGGGAAATTCTAAATCCTATTCGTCATAAGTTTTTAAAATATTCATCAGAACGTCGTAGGAAATTGGGACAAAAGTTATAGTGAAGTGATAAGCATGCAAGTAAAGATCAAAGGATTAATTATCGCAAAACAATACCAAAAGTTGACTTGCACCAAGTGTATTTAATCTTAGTTGAACCCAGAAAGAAAACAAGGGTTTCTATCGACTATAGGTTAGGGAGCTTATCCTCATAGAGAAGCCATGTTCAAGAAACCATACCCATTTGTCGAAACAAACCTTGCAAACAATGGTTCTAAGATGTGGGTGACCACAAGGGGCACTCGATTTCGAAGGAATAGTTGAATGCACAATCAAACGATCATTTACCGGAATGTTCCATTAGTCGATGGATTCATGGAACTTTCCTTCATCCATCAATAAAAACAACAGGTCGACTCCAATTGAAAATGTGATTATGGTCAAGTTGGACGTCGATTTGATCCACAAATTGATTGAATTCTTGGTCAAGCTACTGGTTGGTCGAACCATCAAAATGAGAAAGATTAGTCAAGACACTAGTCGGTCATATACCTTCCTCCAATCAACAATAGATGAACATATTAACGAGTCGATTCGAGCAGAGATGGGATCAAACCACCAGTTTGTAGATAAGATGTGGTGACTACAGTCAATTCGATGTGAATGTGGTATCTGGGGCATCCATGAGCACCATTTGAGTTGATAATGATTGATCGAACCATCCTCTGTGATATCTAGTCTCTAGTCGGATCCTTCTCGAGTCGATTCGAGACACAATTGAAGAGATGAAGAGAATCATCCCTTAATGGTGGCACATGTAGAATGAAGAGAAAGAAAAACGATAGATCAAATACATGACTCGGTTATGGGGATCTCCAGTCGATGTCGAAGAGATACATTGAGTTGGTTGAAGAGAGCTATTGAGTTGAGCCACTTAGTGAATCCAATTCAATTGAAAATGTGATCTCATCGACGAACGAAAATCTGGTCAAGGTAAGTTTGGTCACACATTTTTCAGAACCTTCACGCATCACGGGTAGAGTTGAAACCCAAGTTAACCAAATTTAAGCATGCATTCTGAGTGTAGGCCAGTGACCATTAATATTAAATTCTAGGTCACAAAAAAATCCTCTCCTAACCAGCAAATGATGAGAAATGCAAACTCAAACACAGTACAACAAATCAAAATGTGGCAAAAAAATTAGGGCATCATGCCCAGAATAGTCAGAGGAAAGCATTACATCTTTGTCGATAAGTTAGGGCATCACTTGTACAAAACCCCAATTAATGACTAGTCAATCCATATGTTTAAATTCAACAAGTGCTCAATAACCCATATCAAACCATTGACATGTTCTTCACTCAGTAAAACCAAGTCACAGTCCTCAGTAAAACCAAGTCACAGTCCTCAATAGAGATCAATCCAAAAAATGGTTTCACCATTGTCTCATTCTCATTCTCTATGAACCTGAGATCACAAACCCAATAGTTGTGATACCATGTTGGGATGAGCAAATAACCGCAGAGGAGAACACGAATCCAAAAGTAGTGATGGTGTCTAAATACACCGTTGCATTGAAGCACGATTGATCTTCATGGTTTGATGATGATAGACCGATATGAGGGATCATTATAAATAGGTTTGGTCATCGACCAAACCAAAAAACCATGGATCGCATTGGTTGTACCTATTCATAAAACGTGGATCTGGAATCCAAAGTGAACAGGGTCAACTCATTAGGTTAGTTGGTGGTTAGACTTAAGAATTGGTCAACTCCCTTAATCCAACAAAGCGAGGTTTACCTAGGAACCCAATGTTCCATCACTTTCTCTTAATGAAATTGTTAACCTCTTTCTCTATAACTCTATTGACCTTTACCCTTGAACAAATGGGCTTTTTGCTTGACCTCAATTTTGTTTTTCATCAAGAAATTTTTCCTATGCCCTAATAAAAAACTATGGAAAGGATTAAAGGATTGATCCTTACTACCATCTTTTCTGGAACTCTAACTGGCATGAAACGTTGAAAAAAACACATCATAGGGTGACTTTAGATTCATCAAGATCAGCTCTAAATGTTGACCCTCTTTCTTTGGAAAATAATTTCTGCATTTACCTAGTTTCAACTAAAGTTCCTTGACATGAACTATAAATAATCTTTAATTATTTCAAAGGGGAAAGGATCTAGAGAGATCCATTATTTCTCAATCTACATGACCTTAATTTTGTCAATTTTATCAAATAGAGTCTTCAATTAGTCTAGAAAACATTGAAACAATTGGTTCCACTTGTATGAAAGAGAATCTCCCTGGAGATGTAGGTAGTTATGACTTCTTTGGCCTCATCCTTCTTCCCATTGACAAAAAAATTTCCAGTCATCTTTCATATTTGGAACCACAGGGTTTGTAAATTGTCTTAATACATTACGCTTCAAAGTGTTTCCATATATTTTTTCCTTGTTCCATAATTGTGTTTATTTTGAACGCCATGATTTTGCTTGGAGCACGTGATGTTGATATATAGTTGTAATCCCATTTGGTTTGCAAGTTGAAACCATGATTCAATTTACCAAATAGATCTAACTTGTCCATGGATAATTTTAAGATTGGAAATTTATCTGAGAATGTAGAAACTTTGGCAAATCTTACTAGTCCTTAATATGAAAACTATAAAATGGTTGGTAATCTATTTAAAAAAAAAATCAAATGTCTAGGGATTTTATATATTTTCTATCAAATTTGGGCTATTTTTAAGGTAAAATAATTTTATTCAATAGAATTTGGGTGAATCACTTTTAGAAAAATTGGAAATTGGCGAATTTTTTTTTTGGAAAAGCATGGAAAATTAGCCCATGGACGATATATAGCCCCTAAATTTTTCCCTAGACTTGTCAGGAGTGGGTACAATCGATAGCCTCCAAAAGACTAAAGATAGGTTAGAGCTCAAACCAATAGCTCTGATACCATTTTGGAGAACTAGGGAATTAGGTAGATCATAAATGTAGGTATTCCAAGAAAGAGGTCATGTCTAACACTTAAGCATAAGTAAGCATAGCTCATTATACATAGAAAAGTAAGAAACCAAAAGATTTCCATATACAACACATATCACCTTGTTCATTCACACACATATATCGATCCATAATGCCATCTTATATAGCACCACGATGTAACCAACTCCCTTCAAATGAGAAAGACTAGATTCACTAAGATTGGTGAGGACACAAAATGAACACCTTGAATTTTGCATTATTTAATCCACTATTATGGTCTAACTACTTGATGAGTCTATTGCCTAGTTGATCACTCAATGGACTGACTTTCCTACTCAACTGTCTCGAGAAGATGCAAAAGTGATTACTTTTCCATAATTCAATACAAGGGCTATTGGTTCTGGAATATATATTAAAGTCTAAATGATTACTATAAATGTTTAAATGCATAATGTGAGGACTTTAACCATCCTACGTCATATACTCACAGAAATGAAGTGTATCGAATATGACTTATGTGGACACCACACATGTTGCTCATCTCTCAATGGTCAATTCTTGACTTCGTGTCTCGTCTAAGCACTACCATGAAATACGCTCTCAAATGGCAATGTGGTATACACAAGTGTGCTCATGTTCAGAAGTGATGTCTGAATGTTAGACGTGCTAGATGCCTCTTGATCTCAATATTTAGAAAAATATATATACAAGTTTAGATCCAATATTTAAGTCTTTTCTCCATTATTATTTTAATGGTAGTCGATGGGAGAGTTGATTTTTTAAAACATTTGTTTTTAGATCTCAAAAACTTTGTATCCATTCATGTTATTTCAAAATTACATGTAATTGGTCAAAATTAATGGTTCACCGTAGGGATTAGGATTTTCTATCTTCTCAATAAAGCCATAACAAATCAATATATCCTTAAAAAAAAAAAACATCCTCCGTACTACTTAACCGCGTGAATAGGGAAAGCCATAACAAATCAATATATAAAAAATAAAAAAATAAAAAAAAATCCACCTCGGTACTACTTAACACTGGTAAAAAAATATCCTTCTTCCACATCAAAAGGGAGTTAAATAGCTTTGTTAAAGTGGTATCTTATTTAAATATAGAGATATTGATTAAAAATGGGGTAATATCCACTAACCTCGTTCCTTAGTCAAAGTGGACTTCACATTTCATTTTGTTTAATGCAAGGTACATATAGGACATGTATGGAACGATTTGGCAGGAGTCCCTTGCTTTCGCATGCTAGAATAGTATGATGGAAGAAAGTCACAACATTTTTTGCTTTGTGGAGAGGAGAATATTCCTGCTAAGGTGGGTCGGGTTTGGGTAAGGTGGGTCGGGTTTGGGTGCTATAGCATGGTGAATGTGTGGGATATGAGGAGGTTAGGTAATTTCAAAATTTGGGAGTGTTTTTTAGTGGACTTCGAAAGATAGAGTGTGTGGATTATCAAGTTCCCTCAATGTTTGTAGTCTTCCTACAGTGGTCTAGAAAAAGAAAAACTCAAGTTCCTTTGTTGCTTTTTTCTATTACTATTTTATTTGTTCTTTAAGTTTTGTATTGCTATAGGAATCTTTCTTTTCTTATTTTTAGTAGAGTTGGGTTTGGAGTTAAAATTATGTGGGTTTCATCTGGAATTGGGAATTGTGGTGAGGAGTTCTTTCGGCTTGACATCTCTTTTATGCAAGATCTCTTTGTAGTGAAGATGGGTGAAATAGATTCGAGGGATGTGAAGAAGATCCTCTATAGGCATGAGGAGGCCAGCCAAGCAAACAATCAAGCTCTTCAAAGCATTAATGTGAAACTGGCAAAGTTGGAACAGGTCGTAGCTGGAAGTGTGGCCAACATATTGGAATTCCTCAGGGTGCAAATGCAGTGGATTGGCGTTCTAGAGGTTGAATGCCAACTGCTAAAGACAATGGTTCAACCTTAGCGAATGGACCCTTTCTCTAGGGCATCCAACAACCTTTACATAGTGAATTCCATTCAACAAGCTTCCAAGGAGGAAGAAACATGGGGTCAGCCCCATGACCCTATGAAAGTTGAAGAGATGGACCCTCTCCTCATTGTTGAGGAGGAAGCCCAAGAATGTGTTGACATAGAATGTTATGTATTTCTGAATTGTTTTGCTCATGCGACAATTTGTAAACTTTTTTATCAATAATAAAGTTAGATTAAATATGTTTTAAACTCTCAACTAGTATATATAGAATGTAGATGAACATTCCTAAAAAATTTGCCTATAAATACTACACAACCCACTTCACTTCTACACAACCCACTTCACTTTTTTTTAAATGAAATATCAAATCTATCTCTATTTATAGAATTACATATGTAGATGGACATTCCTTAAAAATTAAATTAAATTAAATACTATCATATAACTCCCTTTTATACATTACCACAAAGCATGGAAGAAGGATGTGGACAATCATTACCTAAAGCATGGAAAAAGGCTTTTCGATTAGATTAATAGTCTTGGGATCCCGAACCCATGCACTTATATTCGAAAAAGTCTCCACCTTCCCCTCCGGCTGAAGGTACGCAATCGACTCTGGGCTCATCTTAATTTAAAATCTCATATCTTGATTAGATTGAATCTTTCAGATAACCTCCCTGTCCATCGTGGAAGTGACGTCATGTAGTAGATGGCCATTTGCACTTGAGACGTGCCATTTCAGTTGAATCTAGGATAGGGTTTTATAGTCGATAACCTTACTGTCATCTATCTGTATCACGGCATTCTTTTCGGTTTGGTATCCTTACAGATACGAAGAACGCACAACCTATCTTCCACAACACACGGCAAGGAACAGCAGCAGCAGACAAAACAGGCTGTTTCCTAATTCAATTCAGAGCTATTTTATTTGCATTCTTCACTATTTTAATGTATCCACAATGTTAAGAATATGTGTTTCCTCTTAAGAGGTCATAGGTTCAAATCCAAAGGAGGTAGAGTATGTATACTTTGGTAGACTTTACTAGTCAAATCGTTGGGCTGAGGAAGGTCCCTTGTCCCATAAACAAGGGAGTCTCATACACCAATTTAATGTGTTGGCTTGGCCGTAACCTTAAAAATAGATTATTATTATTATTATTATATGTCTATATGTATTGTTTTAATACCCAACCAATACATAAATTTATTTTAATATGATTTATCATATATTATTACTTAAAATTTTTAATTAATAGTTAATAATTATTACATATAATCAAATTAAAATATAACAATAATATAAACAATACTAATATGAATTTAATTAATGATTAATAATTACTATATATAATTAAATTAAGATATAATAATAATATAAACAATATTGATATGGATTTATTATATAATTGTTTATATAATATAATATTAATAATATATTCAAATATATTATTATATTTAATAAAAATATGAATTCAAAAATACATATTACATAATATCAATGTTCAATAATTATTATCATTGTTAAATAATTATTTTTTTCTGCTATGTTCAAAAGACAACTACAACGTTAAACCCATTTTAATTTCATAAATATATAATCATCTCAAAAACAAGTTTCCAATTATTTATTGGTGTTTTAAATTACTAATAATACTTATTGGTGTTTTAAATTATTAATAATATTTTATTTTATGAGTAATTTCACACTGAAGTTTCTCAATCTCATAAATACACAATTATTTTAAAAATAATTTCTCATTAAAATTTGTCATTGGTATTTTAAGTTAATGTATAATATTTGATGATTAATTTTTCAATAAGGTTTCTCAATTTCATAAAAATACATCTGTCTCAAAAATAATGTAAAATTAATCAATTTCATAAAAATACATCTGTCTCAAAAATAATGTAAATTTGAAGATGTTCACTAGATTGAGGTAATAGAAATGACCTTATGAATAATTTCCCATTAAGATTTCTCAATTTCATAAAAATACATCTGTCTCAAAAATAATGTAAAATTAATCAATTTCATAAAAATACATTTGTCTCAAAAATAATGTAAAATTGAAGATGTTCACTAGATTGAGGTAATAGAAATGACCTTATGAATAATTTCCCATTAAGATTTCTTAGTAGTATTTTTAATTGACCCATGATGTTCAATAAGTGTTTTTCCATTAAATTTTCTCAACTTCTATAATAATATTGGTATTTGAATTGTGTTTAAATTATTATTTTTGTTTTAAATATGAGTAATTTTTTTAATTTATTAGAATTGTTTAATATATGTAACATAAATGACTATTTTTCTAATTAAAGTATTTTGGATGATCACCAATCAAGGTGGATTTCAATATTTTTGAAAATTAGATAACAACATTGTTCAATCATTATTTTTTTCTACATCCATTTATAAGTTATAATGTGTTGGATCAATTCGCACTTCCGTGTGTCTTTCTCAAAGCTGGGGAATTGAAGAATCAAGGTTTCTCCAAAGTTTGACCAACAAAAACCCCAAAGCATTAGAATATAAATCCTCAGCCAAGACTCGGGAAGGTCTCATCTGATACGCCATGAGGGTCACAGAGACCATTTGGTCTTGTGTCAGCGATGAAGGATTGATCACACAGAGGTCCACCAGGGATTGCATTCATCATATTCATCGCATCTTACTTAACAGATTACAAAACATAATAGAAACAACACATTCACTCAGACACATAATCGACACATCATAGATCCAGAATCATTGCAACTTTATTATCATTCTCATTCTCATTCCATCATTCACAAGCATACATTAAGAAATTCATATATTGACATCAATAGAGCCCAACTATTCTATGCAACTCCTCATTGTTACGTTACATCGCGCCATCTGCATATCTTCAAACTCTATAGAGAGGACATACTCAGGCTTACAATCAAATACATTACAAAGCATACTCTTAGAGTGAGCACAATGACAACAATACCAACAATTATCACAGTAGCAACCCATAGACTAATAAGTGATCTAACTAACTAACTAGCTAACCAACTCTCTTTCTATTGTAATTAATTAATTTTATCTGTGTCTCAACTCTGGCGCTCTGTCTCTTTCAGTTCTTCCCCACTCATTCCTCCAGCTGACAGTCTCACACACTTATGTCACCTACCTGCATTCCATGTAGCCTTTCTGGAATCGAGGCAATCTTAACTACCATGATAGCTCGTCAACTTTCTACTCCATGTTCCTTTTTGTTGTTGGAAGTAATCATTTGAGGATATTTCCTGAAGATTATGTTCTTGATTCTAGTGTGCATGCAGTTTCTTCTTGATTCCGACGCACATCCAAAAACTTGGACCGGTGCGCCTTGGCAGAACTTTGACTTAGCGTGCATCAACAAAAATTGATCCAATGTGTGTGCATCAACGAATGAAACTGTGTTCTTGAGTTCCTACATGAACTCCTTGAATTGGAGATTAGGTTCATTAAGGGTGCCTTGGAGTTGTTAGTTGAGTGAAAAACCGCATCGACATTGACTGTTATGACCTGAGAAACTATCAAATTCATTGCATTCATTTTCTCCATCAAGGGTCCAGTAGAAAATTGTGCATCTGTGAGTTGGATGTAAAACATTAAGGCCTTATCGGCCACAGAAGTGATGAGATTTGATGTACTCTACTTCTCAATCTGGG
The DNA here is from genome assembly GCA_009831015.1 of Picea engelmannii. NCBI lineage: Eukaryota > Viridiplantae > Streptophyta > Pinopsida > Pinales > Pinaceae > Picea > Picea engelmannii. The sequence continues at coordinate 160,452 of ML782429.1, forward strand.
CTACAGTGATCTCTTTTGTCTTTGATGCAATAATTGTCATCGCATCTGCGTGCTCTCTTGGAGGTAAGGGATCCAAGTTACTCTTCTATTATGTGAAATCAACCTCGGTCGCACGAACTCTATCATTCGTAGCAGTTAATTATGGGGAAATTTGTAAGTGGTTCCATAAAGTGAAGCTACGGTCTACCACTCCTAAATATTCTACCGCCTACTAAGGCAGTCCTGGATAGTCGCTTTATCTTTTGTAACATGTTTCTACAACCCTGTCTCCTCTAGCCTTAACTGGTGAATCTACATGCAAAGTTCTTCATTCAAGATTCCAAGACATGAATGTACTCGTCAAACCCTTTAAGTTTTTGTGGGGTCAGGATCTCTGACTGTGCCTACTTGTTGTTACAAAATTGTAATTAATCCTTGTCCAAAGTAGTGAATACCTTTGAATGACAAGCTAGAATGGCTTCATACATGTCCTAGTCTTATGTTCTAGGAGCATCATGCATGTTCTTGTGCACCCTTATGGTACTGCATCCTGGATTATGTTGTTGCAACGACCCCTGATAGTTTATAACGTTTCCTCATATGCACCCAACTGGTCAGCTTCTTCCATGGGGGCACTGGGCTAGGGTCGGTCGAGTCCGGTAGTATCCATTGACTAAATAATTCATCCCCACTTATGCCCAACTCATATGTTTTATCAATAGGGTTCGGGAAGAGGTAAGTAGTGAACATTCCTTCGATTACCATAGATGGAGTAGTTGTTTCCATTGTGCAGGTATTCCTATGAGATCTATGTCAAGAGTGTGAACCCGATGGTGTTCGGGAATGTTTTTCATCCAGGAAATAAATGCATCCACTAGATACAACCCATCGAACTAGTAGGATCCAAACTCTTCCTCGCACACCTCAGTGGTGATACGTTCACATATTCTTGTAGAAACTTCATAAAGCTTGTTATGCCACCTTTCCATGGCATCCTGTGAATCAGTGTCATAGGACTTGATGCTCTTCCAGCTCAATTCCCCATCCTTCGTGGGATTGACATAATCCTCCATGTGCCCCGTAGATGTTCTCAATGACAGAGATTTACAGATCCTCATCCACCAGTTCATTGTACCTATCCCCTTCACGAGAATCCAACAATGTGATCACACATAGGGTATCAGTTTCAAATGACATATGCCGCTTATTCAAATTCAACACTGCATTATTGTCAAAATCCCAATCAATTCCAAGTAGTGTGAGGTAAGGATCAGAATCATCCAGAATATCTATGACTTCAAAATCATCCTTCGTCTTCACCCATTCTATATTCACTTCAACTTACTCCAGTCGTCCTGTAGGGTAGATCTTGTATTGATTCCAAACATAATTTGATGGCTGACCAGACCAAAATTTGGTTTACCCATCAACTCGCAATACTTTTTTGGCAGGATGTTCACGTCAAAACCTAGATCCAACATGACTCCATCCATTTCATAACTCCCAATTGCAGCTATCATATTGAATTATCTTCATGTGTGCTTCTACTTACTAACCTAACACAGATCCCTTTCTGGTAGGGGGGATAATATAGATCTCTCTATCCCTTGTTCCCCCATGCACGTTTCTAACATTTGTGTCAACTTTATCGTAGCATCAATATCTTCTAAAAATATCAAACAACAACATAAGAAGTTACTTACTTGATCTTCAGTTTATATCTCACGACTCAACTCTTGCAGTGCTTTTTCAATCATTGTGTGCTTCAAATGCGCATGCACCTATTCCTCAATCGCTATTTTTTCATCACATCACATATCCTCTTATTTGCATGCTTCTTCCAATGACCTATGTGTCAAGCATTGTATGTATTCATTCTCGGAAGATTCCTCCAACAACTTATGCATCATGTGTTGTGATTCTTCATGGACACAAGCCTCTTCTAGCGACCTTTGTGTCGTGCATTGAACTTCTTCATGAATTCGAGCCTCTTCAAGTGACCGTGTCTCACGCTACAACTCCTCTCACACTCTTTCTTCTTCGATGGCCCTTTTCGCATCGTGCAAAAACTTCTTTTGTTGAGCAGCATCAAACTTAGGAGGGGGTTGCACTACCCTTCTGATATCCCCCTACATCCTTTGACCTAAGCCTTCACCATGCTCAAAATCCATTCTTGTTTTTTCTCCACCTCAGGTTATCACACAGGCATCAACTTCCTCATCCTTATTCTTATTTTTGCATGGCTTTGCATGCACCATGTTGCAATGTTCCTTCTTCTCTTCCCACTTCTTTAACAAGTCAGGAAAATCCTCTATAACATGATATGGGATGTAACAGTTCTTGCAAAGAGCATAAAGTTTGGTACAAAACCTTGAAACATGACCAATCTCTCCACAGTTAAAGAAAGTTGGGATTTTGTCTCCCCCTCCTCCATATCCTCATTCGTGACTACATCCATAGCCACCTTTGGGACGTCTTTGATATCCACCTCTCTCAGTACCACTACGATCACCACCCTTATATTCCTCTTGGACTCGAAACACATCATGGGTATGATCTTACATCAGTTGGAGTGACCAACAGTTGTTGACATCATGTCCCATGAACTTACATAATTCAGAGAACACAATATGATGTGTCTACTGATATTTATCCAATGTAGGGAAGTGGGGTGGTACATGGCCCCACTATCTACAAATATCACACCATTTCTTTCTAAGGACAAGTTGGAAATGGACTCATCGCACTCGTCGCCACATAGTTTCCAAGTACAGGGAACTCATCTTTGTGATTCCCCTCATACCAACATGTGGTACACCACATGTGCACACACATGACTTTTTCCTTCACCATATATTGCAACTGCATTGTCAGGTTGTCCAGTTGTGACTACAACTATGCCAATCATGTCGATGTCTCACCTCGTCCCGGTGTAGCCTCCAAGTGCATTGTAATTTCCACTCCTTCTTCTTGAATCATCACCTTTTGTTGGGTGAGTGGAACTCGAAGATGGGGAATTAACCCTGCAATAAGCCATTATATATTTTGTACATTATGGATTTGGAACATCATCATATCCAACAAAATATTGAACGTTTGGTCATAATCCCACACAGTCTCTTCCTGTTTATGCTTAATCTACTTGATCTATGTAATACACTGAAACTCTGAATTGGGATTTTGAAATTCCTTAATTAGATATACTGTGATGTCTATCAGGTACCTTGTCTATCCCACTCACATAGTGGCCTTATACTTCATATACTACGTCAGGGCCCTATCCTTAAATGTGATCTCCAAATGTGAAATCTTCGATGCCTTGTCTGTTATCTACTTCAAAAACCATATCACTTCACATTTGAACCAATGTTGCTTAGCATCATCTCTACCCATTCCATGGAACACAGGCAACCTCGAGGTAATATCATGATTCACCATCCTCAATCTCGAATTATTTCCTATAATCTAAATAATGGGTGTCAGGTTTCTCAATACCGATACTCTTCTTGGTGAAGTATCACTAACTTCTCCTTCTTCTTCACTCATCTCTTCTCTTATTTCTTCTCCTACTCTTTCTCCTACTCCAATAACCTCACTATATTTTTCTCTTTAATCTTGATTACAAATATGCAAGGGGGGTGGTTTGTAACGTTCCCAGCCACCCAGGATAGGCCATGCCACACAAAACTCTCTCAATTACAGCTCTAATACCACTTTGTAATGTAATCATCCTCGGTTGTGTCACATCACTACTAAAATGACCCAATAAAATTTATGATACCAATATAAAATCTAGAAATTAACCTACAACATGAAATACAAGTTCACTCGTATTTACATGTTCTATAAAAACATAAATACAATTACTCTTACTATGCACAACAATAGTTATTTACATAAAACAACATTCAACCATGAAATAGAGAGATGAATGCATTTTCCTGTTTTTAGTAAGCAACAATAACCAAATATAACTCAGAGTAAATTTCACAAAACTTATATCATCAATTAACATGGACAACCACAACACATAGGAACACTTATCTTCATGAAATGTGCAACCCCCTGCAGAGGACAGAAGTTCCTCCAAACCGTATCCTTGATGTTCCAATTCTGAATAGAAAGAAACCCCCGATCTGAGGATATGAATCTAAAAAAGACGGAGGTCACTAAGGCTGGCTAATTTCCCCCTTTCAACAGTCAAACTCTTAGTCAATTCTAGTCCACCAACAAACTTTCCCTCAACCTGCATAACCCAAGGGATGGAATTCCCATTCACTTCTCATAGTCCCTCGGGCCTTTCCACTCCCCTACAAGGATTTCAACACAAAACAGATTGGAATCGACTTGCTAGGACTTCATGAATTCTATAGTTGCTACATGAATTCACCCAGAAGCCAAAACGTCGGTTCCTTGGACAAACTTCAAGCATCTCGGCACTTTCAGGCACACGACCTCTTCTCCATGAAATTATAGTTCCATAATAGAAGTCAACATATCCACAAAACTTCCTTCAATCTCCTCTACTTAGAATACTATCGCTCGCCACCCCCCCCCCCCTAAAANAAATCCATTTTAAAACCGATCTTTATGCAAACACGTGAATGTACCAAATTCAAGTCTCCTACCCATATAGATTTTCTATCTTTCTCTTGCTTGCTTGAATTACACTCTTCTATAAGAAGATTGTACTTAGCCCCCATGCTCTCGATAACTATGGGAAGTGACTCTCACACTAAACCTCTTACATGAATTCAATGATTGGGATCTAGAACATTCAACAACTAATGGAAGGTTCATGGAAAGAATAATTTAGAGGAAAATAGAAAATGGGTCTTGGTTTACTAGTTATGGGTAACTCCCCCCCCCCTTGGAATCCTTCCCTCTCTTCTAGATACTTAGCCCCCAAGTCTATGTATGTGTCCATCTACAGTTGGAAATACATTTTATTCATTATATTTCAATTTACATCGTTTACATATTGGCTCTCGATCATACATCACATTTACAATATACATCGCTTGACTCTCATCCACAAGCTATATTTACAGTACACATTGCTATTTTGGGGTTGAAAATGGGGATGTTACATTCCCCTCCCCCTACGAACTACATTGTCCTCGGTGCACATAACCATATAGTTCACACATTGATATATATATATATATATATATATAAACATTACATCAAAATACAAGATAATTATGCAACTTAATGACTCACGCAGTGATTCCCCTTTCCCTTCAACCCAAACATTGATTGGACTGGAAATATTTGAATTGTGGCTCCATGAATTCCAACTTGTAAAAATAGAGTCTTATTTTGCTTATGTACAAATGTACATTAAATTTTCTTCAAAATTTGCAAAAACTTGTGGTTATGCGTCCCTCATGGTTTCCTTGTGCTCTCATGTAGCATAGTCAAGACTATAACATGTCCATCTAACCTTTACCAAGTCTATGTATTTTTTCATGTGCAATTTGATTTTCCAGTCTACGATGTGCATTGGTTCCACCCGAAAATCCCCTATCGTGTTCCACATGGATCACATTCCAATCAATCACATGATTAAGATCAGGTACATACTTTTTTAATAAAGACACATGGAACATGTTATGAATTTCCATGGATGCAGGTAATGCTAGCATGTATGCAACTTATCCTACCCTTTCTAAGATCACAAAAGGCCCAAAATATCTCGCTTCCAATTTTGGGAAACTTCCCAATTTCAACGAGCTTCTCTTGGCTTTAACCTTTAAAAGCACATGCTCTCCCACTTTTAATTCTCTATTTGTTCTCTTTTTATCAGCATATCTCTTTTTCCGATCTTGTGCAACTTTCAAATTTTGTCGAATATTTATCATTTGTTCTTTCATTTCCTTTAACAATTTTGGCCCAATCACATTTGTGTCGGTTGGGTTATCCCAACTTACTCATGTGTTGCATTTTATTCCATACAATGATTCAAACGGGATTATCTTCAATGATTCATGATACCCATTGTTTTATGCAAACTCAACTAAATGGATGTAGTCCTCCCACTTAGAAGGCTTGTCCATTACATACATTCTCAACATATCTTCAATTATCTGATTAATTCTCTCTATCTTCCCATCTGACTATGGGTGATATGTTGTACTGAAATTCAATTTTGTTCCAAATTCCCTAAAAATCCCCTTCCAAAAATTGGAAGTGAACTTGGGGTCTTGATCCAATACTATTGTCTTCGGCACACCATGTAGTCTAGCAACTTCTCTCATATAAATTTCTACAATATTGGATTCCTTATGAGTTACTTTTACAAGAATGAAATGTGCATCCTTTGTAAGCTTGTCCACCACTACCATGATGGAATCATGTTTCCTTGTTGTCCTAGGCAATTTGGTAATAAAATCTATAGTAACAATTTCCCATTTCTATTCAGGAATAGGCAATGATTGCAACAATCTTGTTGGGTGTCTATGTTCAACCTTTACCTTTTGACATTCCATGCATATGGACAAATAATTGGTCACATATTTCTTCATACCAGGCCAAAAATATTGGCCTCTTACAACTGTAATATTTTTCTGATATCTTGGATGTCTAGCGTATGGAACACTATGCATCTCCTTTAGAACCAAGTTTCTCAATTCCTGAGAATTGGGAACATAAACTCTATTGTGAAATAAGAGGATGTCATCCTCTTCTATCTTGTAATCCTTATATTTATGTTGTATATCATCATGTTGTAAGATTTGTTTAACTTTCACATAATGTTGATTTGTTGTTATAGCTTCTAGAATTTTATCTTTTAAATTTGTCTTGTACATACTAATGGTTGTAGCATGCATTTTATGCACCCTTCTGCTGAGTGCATCGACCACCTTATTCTTTTTTCCCTTTATGTGATTGATATCAAAGTCATATTCACTAAGAAATTCCATTCATCTAGTTTGTCTAGCATTTAGTGTTGGTTGTTCAAACAGATATTTTAGACCACTATGGTCTGTCCTTAATTCAAATTTTCATCCCATAAGATAATGCCTCCACATCCTTAAGGAATGTACTATGGATTCTAACTCTAAGTCATGTGTAGCATAATTTATCTCGTGTTCTTTTAATTCTATAGACTCATAACATATTACATGTCCATTTTGCATAAGAAATCCATAGATCCCTTCCTTGCACACATCTGTGCACACAAAAAAATCCTCATCCAGATTTGCAACTTTCAAAATAGGTGCACTAGTCAACAGATCCTTTGAGCATTGGAAATTTTCTTCACATTTAGCACTCCATTCAAACTTTACTCCTTTATTTTGCAAATATGTTATTGGGTGTGCAATTTTGGAGAATCTTGCAATGAACCTCTTATAGTAACCAGCTAGACCCATAAACGATCTAACCTATGAAATGTTTTTTGGTGCTAGCCAACTCTTGATTGCTTCAATCTTTTCTGGATCTACTGTTATGCCCTCTTCTGAGACAATGTGACCCAAATAATGGATCTCTTTTTGATAAAAAGAAATGCATTTAATTAATTTGGCATACAATTGGTGTTCTCTTAATACTTGTAACACCATCTTCAAATGTCGATCATGATCTTCCCATTCATCAAATCTATGAACACCCCATTCATTAGACACATAAATGTAGCCAGCGCATTTGTTAAACCAAAAGGCACCACCACAAATTCATAGTGTCCATACCTTGTCCTAAAGGTTGTTTTGCTAGTATCCCCTTATTTTATTCTTACTTGATGATAGGCCGACCTCAAGTCAATATTGGAGAATATCTTTGTTATTTTCAGCTGATCAAAAAGATCATCAATCCTTGGCAAAGGATACTTATTCTTAATTGTAACTTTGTTCAGTTGTCTGAAGTCAATACATAACCTCAATGTTCCATCTTTATTATTGAAAAAAACAACCAGGGCACATTAAGAAGAAACGCGTGAGCATATGTACCCTTTCTTTAACAACTATTCTAGTTGCATTTTCAACTCTTTTAGCTCTGGTGTGCTCATTTTATACTGAGCCTTGGATACTGAGGAAACTCCAAGCATTAATTCAATAGAGAAATCTATATCCCTCTTTGGTGGAAATCCTAGAAACTCCTCAAATACGTCTTCAAATTCTTTTAGGATTGGGTAATCATCAATACTCAACTCCTTATCCTTCATTGGTTCTTCCATATGGGCTGCATATATTTGGAACCCTTTTCTAAAGCTTATTTTCAACTACAATGTTGAAATATCTTGGACAGATATAGGCCTTGAATACCTTGCATTGTCCTTGAATTTCCTTCTTCATCCAAACCTATTTATAACAATCTAAAACATGATGATGTTTTTCCAACCAATCCATACCAAGCAAGAAATCATAAGACCCAAGTTGTATGATGTTCAAGTCTGCTTTAGTGTTAGTTCCATTCATGTTTATAGGACATTCTTTAACAAGATCACTAATTCTTCTCTTGGTTCCAGTAGCTAGATGAAATAACCAAGACTTTGCATGCTTACATGTATTCATTTTAAATATTTAAAAAAGATTTGGATCTACATAGTTATGACTAACTCCATAATCAATTAAGATGGCTATGGGATGATTATCAATCTTACCTTACACTTCAACCATTTGGGGTTGATCATCTTCTTGTCTATTGTCCAAGGCTGCATAGATCCTTGGCATGCCTTTTCCCACGTCCTCTAATGTATCCTCCTTCTTGATGCTATGAAAAATATTCATATTATCTCCCCGGTGAGGACAATATTTATACATCTAATCTCCTTCACATTCCCAACACTTTATGGGTTGTTTCATTTCCCTCTTTCCCAAGGACTCTGTCATTTTATGATCACCTTGATATGGTTTCCCTTGTTGATATGATTGAGATCTGTTCTTCATGAAATATGGATTGAATATTTTATTCATTTTATCCATCTTTCCTTTCTTCTTGTCATCCTAGGCCCTTTGGAAAACCGTATTTCCTCTATTTTGCTCATATAAATACTTGGATTTTCTTATGGCTTCTTATAAATTATTGGGTTCACCAAACTGAATTTTATCTTTTTACAAGGATGGAAGTACACTCAGGAACCTATGAATTTTTACCTTCTCATATTTGATGAAGCTCACATACCTGAGAAGTTCCAAGAAATTTCCATGGTCATGTTCCCAAGCTTGAGTTCAAATAACTCTTGCATCTTATTTTCATAATATTTCTCTGACAAGTACTGGTGCTGAAAATATTTCTTGAATTGATTCCAAGAAATTGTTTTCTCATCAAGGTGCTTAACTTGCTTCTAGTTCCACCACATGGATTCCTTCCCTTGAAGGTGCAGGTAGGTTGCAATTCTAGCTTCTGCATTTGATGAGTAGTTATGGAATTGGAAATACTTCCTCATTCCCAGTAACCATGCTTCTACATCTTCAAATTTATTTTTTTCTCCATCAAATGATGGTGGTTTGATCTTCCTCAATTCCCCTTGCAAGCTATCTAACACATTTCTCCTTCTCTATTTCACGACAAGAGATATACATGGGATTATCACTGACCTTGAATGTGCATATGTTTTTTTGGTAGAGTGCCTTGGGGAATGATTATGATGTCAATGTCTATTGATACTCCTTGATCATCTAGATCCTCCATGATCATCCCTCCTATCATGAGACCTAGGCACCTCCCCTTGATGGGCGTCTGCTTCTTTCCTGGTGCCTGAATCCTTGTTAACCTGCTTCTGTAGCAAATTTAGGCTTTGAATTAACTCTTCTTGGGCTTCATGATCTTCTCATTATCATCCTTATAGCTCTGCACTTCCTTTTGCAGGATTCGCATAGTTACAGGTTCATGCATGTCTCTTCTCTCATTAGACTCAGTCCTGGAATTACCCATGCTGGTATTCAAGCCTATAATTTATTCTTCATGGTTTTAATACCCTTGAGCATCCTCCATGCCTTTAAGTCTCATGTAGGAACTAAAGTCTTGTTTTCGGTATCTCTAATTCTGCAATAATTTGTTGTTAGAGTTAAGCTTATTGTAAAATATTTATTAATTAAATTACAAGTCATTCTTCATTTTAAATTATGAAGAATATTGATGCACTACTCCCAATTAGTATTCCTTAAATGAATTATTTTCCAAAAAATATTTCCAACGACTGTCTTCATGCCTCAATCTAAGCAAAACGTTACAACAATTACAAGTTGCAATTTCCATTCTTTTGTTGCTACAGAATTCACTTTTATCACTTTTAGGAGAATATATAATTCCCAAAACAAAATTTTAGGTTGAAAAATATCTTCTATGCCTCAATTCCTTTCCATCAACTATTTCTTTCCTCCAATCTGAGCTCCAAGCTGAAAGTTATGGTGGAAAAATAATGAAGGAATATTCATTAGCACATGCAACAAGTAGCAACGCTCAGCAACTATCCGATCATTTTTTACTAGATATTTTCCATTGGTATGTCTCGATGGATTTATCGCGGATATATTTCATATCTCTTCTTCATTTCAAGCTTCTGCAATATCCAATTTGTACCCTCTAGCTCCGCCGCACTCACTTTGTACTTATACTTAGATTATTTTCCATTATTTTCTCCACAAGTCTATGACACATCATGAGTTGTCGGATCCCTCACTCTTTGGTTGTTTGATCTATGACACATGGGGACCACTTGGCCACCCAACCAATTCTACATACTTAGAAATTTCTCAGATCTCATTGCAGGTTCGGGTCTATAGAACTTTCCTGGCTCTTATATCTATGACCCCGTCTTACCGATCCATTCTTGGTGCTTAGCCAATTTTCCACTTCTTACCACGGGTTTGGGTGCTCCCATATTCCTTTTACTCTTAGAACTCCATCCACCCATTTTCTCGATCGATTCTTAGGAATTAGACAAATCCCAAGATCTTATCGTGGTTTCACGAGACTAACAGTTGGCCTACCACATGGCTCCACATCACCTTCCAATTGTTGCTCCATCCAACATGTACCTATCACTATGGTAGTAAATGTATTTATTCTACCACATTATCTAACACGTGTAAATGTGTTGAACCTGCACAAAATAGATCTAGCTAGAATATACTACACACATTTGCAGAGAGAAATTGAGAAAGAAGAAGCAAGATAAAAAGAATGGAAGAATTCTCATTAACCGTATTCCAAACTCAAAGAGTGAATAATTTGCAATATATATAGGATAAATGAGTAACTAATGAGCCATAGTGGTGGTCTATATTGATCTTGACACACACCAACAGTTACAAGAGTAAATTGCCACCTAGTCTAGTCTCTCAGGCAGTTACGGGAGTGAACTACCACCTAGCTAAGTTAACTAGTCAACTAGTCTTCAATTAACTAACTGAATAAAGAGTAGTGAGTTGGTGATGATCCCAATGTTTCATGGTGACAAAACCAATGCAACATCTAAATTCAACTCAACTAGTCAAACTAAAGTGTCAACTGAAAGAGAATATTCTCTAGGTGGAATATTCTCCCCTAAAATATAGGAGATTGGATAATGACTAATTATGACTAATAAACAAGGAATAACCTTAGGAAAAATAAATCCTATGTTTGTGTGAAGTAACTCCAACAACACATGGCTTCCACTTCATCTCAACATCATTGTACAAAAACACCCAAAAAAAATTTGATTTTATTATTTTCAGAATTCTTACCAAGAGGCTCAATTTCGCAATTAGTTATGTGGTCATCGTTAGATCTCGTAATTAATCTCAATACAACCAAATTGGGGGTTTTTCATGTTAATTCTACCTCCCCTAATCTTCAAATTCATCTCTTTCATTTTGAACTCATCTTGAATTACTCTACGAAAATTGGGATTTTTTGTCCAATCTTGTCTTGATTTTTTCATGGGAACCATGGTCTCTCTTTAACTTCAACTTTTGGCCATCTACAGGCCCAAATATGCTCAGTTAGAGACTGAATTTGCTTATATTTAATTTATGGGCTCAATTCTTCCAAATTATTTGCAAAATTCCTTTAATTTCACTTCAATAATTTTGTTAAATGAATTGAAGACATCCTCATTCTGACATTTTGTCAAAACAATTGCATGTTTACTCTACAATTTTCAATTATGCGCTCTGTTAATTGGCCCATGCAAGATCAATGTTGAAAATTTGACTCTGATACCACTTTGTAACATTCCCATCCACCCAGGCTGAGCAACGCCACACAAAAATCTCCCAATTACATCTTTGATACCACTTTGTAACATACCCAACCCCAATTGGGTCACGTCACTACTAAAATGACCCAATAAAATTTATGATACCAATATAAAATGTGGAAATTAACTTACAACATGAAATACAAGTTCACTCGGTTGTCCATGTTCTATAAAAGCATAAATACAATTACTCTTACTGTGCACAACAACATTTATTTACATGCAACAACATTAAACCATGAAATAGAGACTTGAATGCATTTTCCTGTTTTCAGTAAGCAACAATAACCAAATATAACTCATATCAAATTGCATAACACTTATATCATCAATTAACATGGACAACCACAACACATAGGAACACTTATATTAATGAAATGAGAAACCTGATGTGGAGAACATACGTTCCTCCCAACCCTAGCCTTGTTGCTCCAGTTCTAAATAGTAAGACACACCTGAGTTGGGGCTATGAATCCATAAAAGAAGGAGGTCTCTAATGTTGGATAATGTCCCCCTTTTAGCGGTCAAAATCTTAGTTAATTCTAGTCTACCAGTAAACTTTCCCTCAACCTACACAACCCAAGGGATAGAATTCGCCTTCATTGCTCATAGTCCCTCAAGCCTTTCCACTCCCCTCTGAGGATTTCAACATAGAACATATAGGAATCGACTTGCTGGGACTTCAGGAATTCTACAGCTACAACACGAATTCTCCCAACAGCCAAAATGTCGGCTCCTTGGATGAACTTCGAGCAGCTCGTCACTTCCAGGAACACGACCTCTTCTCCACGAAATTATTGTTCCATAACAACAATCAACATATCCACAAATCTTCCTTCAAGATCCCCTACTCATAATATTATCTCTCATCCCCCCAAAAACTCCATTTTAAAACTGCTCTTTATGCAAACACATGAATGTACCAAAATTGGGTCTCCTACCCATATGGATTTTACATCTTTCTCTTTCTTGATTTACTTACACTCTTCTCCAAGATGATTATACTCAACCCCCATGCTCTAAATAACTATGGGAAGTGGATCACACACCAACCCTCTTACAGGAATTCAATTATTGGGGTCTAGAACACTCAACAACTAATGTAAGGTTCATGGCAAGGATAATTTAGAGTAAAATAGAAAATGGTTCTTGGTTTACTAGATATGGATAACTCTCCCCCTTGGACTCCTTCCCTCTCTTGTAGATACTTATCCCCCAAGTCTCCATATATGTCCATTTGCAACTAGCAATACATTTTATTCATTATATTTCAATTTACTTCGTTTACATATTGACTCCTGGCCATACATCACATTTACAATATGCATTGCTTTGATCTCATCCAGAAGCTATATTTACAGTACACATTGTTATTTTGGGATTGAAAATGGGGATATTACATGGTTCAAAAGGGGGGTAACTCCATCTTCTTCTAACATTTCTTGTGAGGTGACCCGTAGAATTTCCTACTTGAATCCATGCAAAACCATCTACTATCGATAACTCCTCTCGCCCACCACTAGGGGATCCTCCATATTCCTCTCCTTCTTTTGTTCCTCTACTCTATGCCTCATATTCCTCTGAGATTGTAGCACTCTACAATAGACAAGGGGATAGGATTTCATATTCTGGGCCCTTATGACCACTACTACTACTACTAATGATATCCCAACTGGACACCCAACTCTCAATGCCACAACTCTTTTTGGGTCTATCCTCATGTGTGCTCCTCTCTGGTGTAGCACACTCTCCCACACTTCCTCTTGGTACAGTATCCTTCCTCTTCAACCTAGTCCTAACCCCTCTTCGTGCACCCCTTGTTATCTTATTTTCACTTATTTGTTCTTCTCTCCTTCTTAACTCAACTCTTCTTGTGTACATTTAATCTCTCTCTCTCTCCTATGCTCCTCTGGGTCCATTATACTTCTCACCTCATCTCAACAACTTCTGGATCCTCCTCAATGGATCCATCAAATCTTTCACTTTTCCCTCGTCTTCTCATCCCACCCCCTGCTAGTGCTAGGGAATTCTACTTAGTAATCCTATCGGGCTCCATGAGAATCATCCCCTTCTCCATGAACAACATCTTTATCCAGAGTGGGATTTCTTCCAACAACCTTCTTCTATGACCTTCCATAAAATTCCTTTTAGCTTCACTAAAATAATCAGTGTACTCCACAACAAATTCAATTATACACTCTTCCTTCACTTGTGAATACAAAAAATCAATGGCTTGAGTCTACTTTTTATCTGATGTCTTTGGCCTATCAATCGTGATTTAATCCCAAAACAATGTTTCTAGAGGCATCAAAGCATTATTGGTAGCGGTCTACCTCTTCAACCATTCATACAATTATATACATGTAAATTCAACAAAGAAAATTTCATGTTTATTAGTGTAGAGATACCAATCTTTCCATCGCTTCACATTGACTCTCATACCTTGAGTTTCTCATTGAGAAAAATCATGTTCCTTCACAATTAACCAATCTTGAATTTCTTCCTACAATGGATACCACCTCATTCTTTTCCTTCATCATTCAATAGAATAATTTCAGGTCCCGGTAAAGGAACCATTTCTTGACTCAATTCGCACTTCCGTGCATATTTCTCAATGTTGGGGGGTTGAAGACTCAGGGTTCGTCCATAATTTAACCAATAAAAACCCCAAGGAATTGGCATATCAATCCTCGGCCAAGACTAAGGATGGTCTCACCCAAGACTCCATGAGGATCACAGAGACCATTTGGTCTTATGTCGGCAATAAAGGACTAATCACACAGAGATCCACCAAGGATTGCATTCATGATAATCATTGCAGCTTACTTAACAGATGATAAAACATAACAGAAACAACACATTCACTCAGACACATAATTAACACATCATAGATCAAGAATCATTGTAGATTTATTAGCATTCTCATTCCATCATTCACATACATACATTAAGCTATTTGTATATTGACTAAAAAGGATCCCAACTTTTCTATGCAATTCCTCATTGTTACATTACATTGCACCATGCACATATATTCACACTCTATAGAGAGGACAGACTCAAACTTACAATCAAAGACATTACAAAGAATAGGATCAGAGTGAACTCAATGACAACACTACCCATAATTATCACAGTAGCAACCCATAGATTAACAAATGAGATAATTGGCCAACTAGCTAACCAACTCTCTTTCTGTTGTAATTTCTTCCTTTTATCTACTTCTCATCTCTAACGCTCTATCTCTTTCAGTTCTTCCCCACTCATTCCTCCAGTTTCCATTCCCACATTCTTTTTTTACCTGTCTACATTCCATGTAGCCTTTCTGGAATCGGGGCAATCTTAACTACCTTTCCATCTCATCTTCTTTCTACTCCATGTTCCCTTGTGCTACTTGCAGTAATAATTCAGGTAGATTTCCCAAATATTCTCTTCTTGATTATGGTATGCATGCGGTGTCTCCTTGATTTCCAATGTCCAAAAACTTGGACTGGCATGCTTTGGAATAACTTTTAACTGACGTGAATCAACAAAACTTTATCTGGTACACAGACCTCTTGTTACCCCTCGCGAAACTGCTTGAGTATGCACAAATCTATAATGAGCATGCACATGTTCGTTTGTGTGTGCATGTGATATTTACCCAAAACTTTGGATTCCAACATAATGTTAAACCCATCTCAATTTCATAAATACACAACAATCTAAAAAATAATTTCCCATTAAGCTTTCTCATTGGTATTTGAAATTGACCCATAGTATTTTATGAGTAATTTCCCATTCAAGTTTCTCAGTTTTATTAATAAACAACCATCTCAAAAATAATTTCTCATTGAGGTTTCTCATTGGTATTTTAAGTTCACCTATAATATTTTATGAGTAGCTTCCCATTAAGGTTTCCAAATTTCATATTAATATTAGACATTGTTGAACATGGTTGACCATGATTATCTGTGTTTTACTATGGTTGTACATTTTTGAACATGGTTGACCATGGTTATTTTTGTTTGACTATGATTAACCATGGTTGACTATGGTTGATGAGGATTGGCTATGATTGACCATGTTTAACCATTGTTGACTATGGTTGACCATGTTTGAAAATAGGTGACAAAGGTTCAATGGTTATGCGGCACATTCTGACATTCCTTAAGGGTCATGTTTGATTGTGACATGCCTCCATGGTTATGTCATATCACAGCATTCATGAAAGAGTTATATTATATTAAGAGAAATGTTCCTCCATGGTTATGTCACAATGTAAGATTCATCAAGGGTTAAGTCACATTACAACATTCCTCAAGGGTTATGTTGGATTAAGACATTCCTCAATGGTTATGTCACATTACAACATTCATTTTGGATCACTTATGTCGAATTGATACATTCCTTGATGGTTATGTTGCATTGTGGCATTCATCAAGGGTTATGTTGCACTATGACATTAAGAGGTCAACAAGATTTTTACATTAAGAGGTTATATCAATTGCAATGTTCATCTTGGTTTATTTATATTGAATTGATATGTTCTTCACTAGTTATGACATATATGTCACAATGTGAGACACAACCATCTCAAAAACAATTTCTCATTAAGGTTTCTCGTTAGTATTTTAAGTTCACCCATAATATTTTATGAGTAATTTCCCATTAAGGTTTCTGAATTTCATATTAATATTACTTATTATATGTTATCATGCAAAGTAAAATTATTAAAATGAAAATGTTTATATGATTATGGTTCATCATGGTTGACAAGGTTTGACTTTGGTTGACCATGGTTGATTATAGTTACTTTTGTTGACTCTTAACATTCATTTACTATGTTTTACTATAGTTGAATTTGGTTTATTATGGTTGACTATGGTTGACCAAATTTGATTATCGTAGACATGTTTTAATATGATTGAGTATGGTTTACCATGTTTGACTAGGTTGAATTTGGTTGACCTTAGTTACCCATGGTTAATTATGATTGACTTTTCGAAGTTATTATTTTTTATAGTTGACTATGTTTGACGATGGTTCACTATGGTTGGCCATGTTTGAACATGGTTCACTATTGTTGGACATGGTTGAACATATTTAACCATGATTAACCATGGTTGATTATCGTTGACTATGTTTGAACATATTTAACCATAGTTGACTATGCTTGAACATGGTTGACCATGGTTATCCATGTTTGACTATTATTAACCATGGTTGACAATGGTTGACCATAGTTGATGATGGTTGATGATGGTTTTCTATGTTTGAGCATGTTTAACCATGGCTAAATATGGTTGAACATGTTTGAAAAAGGTTCACAAAGGTTCAATGGTTATGCAACACATTGTAACATTCCTTAAGAGTTATGTTTGATTGTTACATTCCTCCATGGTTATCTTGCATTACAAAATTCATGAGACATTACCATAAAAAACATAAAACAACAAAACCAAGAAGAGGTATTTGAATATGCTTTTGAGTTTGCACCATTCTAGTTTTCTAACCCTACATATTACCACATTATCAATGACGAAGACTAAAATGGTAATGAATCCAATCCATCCTATGTTTTGCACCCTACTCCTTTTGAATATTTCCAATACCCTATGACAATTGATGCCATGAGTACAGGTTTGTGGTTAATTAGTAGTTCAAGTAACCTTCTATAGTGGCTATGAATATTGAAAGTGTGACTTATCAGGGAAGCTAGAATTTATCTCTAGTTTTATCTATTAGCACTGAGAGTCACCCTCAGATTGCAGGAGGATAAGCCCAGTACCCATCAAAATGTTGGTGGAGGTAGGTGTATGAGTGGAGGTCGAATGGACAAAGCTTAGCATGAGAATGTTTTAACACAGAAAAATGGACTAGAAATGCATAATCAAATGAGGTTCTCATTAACTTCAGTCAGTCGTTTAAGGTTAAAGGTGAGAAGAAGGAAGACTTAGTGAGAAAGGTGGACAAGTCTGTCATGAGCATTCGGCCTTCAAGCAGCTTGGTGAAGAAAAACTCAGGCACAAGAGCACTCTTGAAGTCAAGTTTAAGATACTAAAATATATCACATCAGTATTATAATCAAACCTCCATTACAATACAACTACAACAACTCATCTGGATCATCCATGCATGAGCATTTAAGCATTAGAGGAAACAAGACAACGAAAGAAAATACTGAAAAAAGTCACAATTGCATTATAATCAAACCTCCATTACAATACAACTACAACACCTTGTCTAGATCATCCATGCATGATCATTTCAGCATTAGAGGAAACAAGACAACAAAAGAAAATACTGAAATAGGTCACTGCAACATTATAATCAAACCTCCATTACAATACAACTACAACACCTCGTCTGGATCTTCTATGCATGAGTGTTTCAGCACAAAAGTAAACAGGATGATGAAATAAGTTGAATTCTATTAATGAGAAAGTCTCAGGTCTCATACATAACCAAAGAACAACTCTGGTATCAAAATATTACAAAATAGGGATCTCTGCTCAACCATCAAACATAAAATATTCTTCAATTGATGTATTTATACCCAAAACAGTGGACAACCGCTAGGAGCGCGAGTTGGTCATCATGTCTAAGGATTTTCCATCTGTGTCTCCTCTCTGTCGGTGCTTGCGTGTATACAATTTGCACATCTTTTCTCCCTTCACGGGAGGTCCTTCAGATGTCTTTTTCATTCTGTCATATTAAAACATGGATCAGCATGGGCCTGTAGGAAGAATTCCCCTCGTGGTACCTCAGGCTGACAGTCTTCTATCTCCATGGCCAGACCCTCCATGCCTTCTATTTATGGAGTGAGTCGAGGTTTCAACTACCAGTTCTTTATTTCATTAATTGATTTCTCCTTAGGATCAGAACAAGGCTCAATGCCTAGGGGGATACTGCGTGCTTCTCTCGAATTTGACGTTGAATAAGCACGTGATTGTGGGGCCATTAGAGGCGGTTTAGATCCACACATATTTTGAGCCCGCAACTCACCACCTTCCACCACGTAGCCCCTTCGCCATACCATGGTTTTGATTGTGGGACTACTCTAGAATTATAATGTTTGTACATGTTTTGTCCCTGCAATGAAGTGTTGTTGTCGATCTGATGCAAATCTGTGATCTGGGAAACCCTGCTATTTTATCACCCCCTCTAAAATTTATCCATCTTCTAACTCCATAATACCTTTAAACCATGCTTAGATATGGAGCCAATTTTGGCAATTGAGAGCTTTGAATGCTGAGAAGGAATACCTCTCGAAGGATGATCTTCTTAATCTGACGTGGTGGCATGACGCTATATAATGTCACAGCTAGTGATGGATGAGCGCCATGTGTTGAGATGAAAAACATATGTGGAGTTGGTAGGGCCTGAAGCAAAGTGTTATCCTGTCGTTACTTCAAGACTTCAACTCTTCGGGACTTCGTGATTTTTGGATGGAAATCTCCCGAAGTCACTTTCTCCCAGTTGACGTGGCAACCTCTTATTACTTCGGCGCTTTATCACTTCGTGGATTCCATCTAATCGTTAATCCTTGCACGACTTTGAAACTCCAACTGCCTGAGAGCCACTGATCTGAACTGTACATGGGATCTCCACCGTTGAAAATCGATCATGTCTGTTTTCTTGTATTTCAAGCTCGAAATGGACAGCTCTGAAAGTTGTATTTCGCTCAAGTATTTTCCCTGTGCAAACAAAGGACATGGTCGGCCTGCAAAAAATACATATGACCCATGACAACTTTGTGTGATAACATTTGTAGTAGAGTAGCACCAATGATACAACAACCATAACCTAAAGTATTTACGCTGGTATAAATTCATCAAAGAATGGTGACAACTCAGAAAATTAGTCATATTTACAGCTACCTCTATTCCATAGTAGAGGTGATGTGGATGAAAAGTAGCACTATTTCCTATGTGACACCATTTGGAATGTGTGGAGAACACTAAATGATATGTATTTGGAGCAATTAAAAACAACTCTACTAAGAAGAGAATTGAAATGGTATATGAACTGTAACTAGAATGATATTATGTTGCATGGTATGACTTTGGGTCAGATAAGGGAATACTTTGTAAAGGCGTTTTTGAAGCCAAATCTAGAATAACAAAGCATTGTAGAACTAAATGAGATTAAGTATAAGGTAGGAAAAAATGTGTGGAAGTATGATTAATGGTTTCAATATTTGATAAGTCAATTGGGCTATATAATATTTAAGATGTGTAGCATAAAAAAGGGTTCATCTGTAATTTGTTACCCCATTTTCAGTGGATGTTTCTATGATATAATATTCATTTATACCTAGGTATATTTAAAGAACAATTGTTTTATTGTTACATGTTTAGTTGATAGGTTTTATATGACTTAAAGTCATTTTGAAGATTATTTTTTTTTGAAACCATTTTTTATTAATTTCTAATGGTTGTTCATGTTTTTTAAATATTCAAATCATAAGTTTATAAAATTCCCACTCTTCATTAGCTCTTCAATGATTTCTCACAAGACTTTCTTAACTACCAAGTGTTGGCATGTTTACAGGCAGAGTGTGCTTGTCATTGATGGTAAGAACAACAGTGATGTTGGTAGGATTATAGGCAGAGTGTGCATGGAAAGAAAAACAGCGAAGACACAACAAATCAAGCTCAAGAAGCTCAAGAGAAATAGTGTGAGTATGCAGAGATCAAAGATCGAAAAGAAGCGTAAGATCAGGAGGAGGAGAGACAGTGGCCGTCAAATCGGAATCTAGACAGGAGGAACGTACAAAGGAGGACATTAGACCTCAGTCATCGAATCAGAGCCCGAACGACTAGCAACGGTTAGATCCAGTGGAGCTGCAAGGAGGATAAGCCCAGGAGTCAGTCAACACTCCAAAGCTGCGAAGGGATCCTGGCCGTTGGAGCCAGAGGACATGTGGAGAGCATTTGGAATTTCACTAAATCGCAAACTAGAGAAGTCAAACATGAGTGTTGTGGGAACTCGTGATATGTGAGGTCGCGAAATGATCATGTTTGTTGAAGCCAGAGGACACGTGGCGAGCGATTGGAATTCCGTTGACTCGCAAACTGGAGAAGTCAAAGATGAGTGTTGTGGGAACTCACGATATGCGAGGTCATGAAATGATCAAGGTCGTTGGATCTAAAGGACACGTTGTGGGAGATCAGCATTTCGTTGAATCGCAAATCAGGAAATTCAAAGGCAGAGTTATAGGAACTCACGAAATGTGAAATCGCAACATGATCACAGTCGTTGGATCATAGAGGGTTGTGAGTCATTGATCTAGAGTATTTAGGATATCGAGAGTTGGAAGAGTTAAGGTTGGTTCATGTTCAAACAGCTGACACGTGAGGTCGTGACATGATCACAACCGTCGATTAGAGGGAGACATCTCGACCGTTGATCTGATATGAAGTATGTCGGAGTTTCACGAGGTGGGAGTTTCGAGGCAACTCATAGCAGTAGTTCGCGATATGCGAAATCGCCAAGCGCTCGAATGTTTGGCCCATGGTCATAGCCAAGGTCACATCGTCGAAAGATTAAGGGAGGAGCTAGCATTGCTAAGCTCCATTTTGGATATCACAAGTTGGGAAAAACAAGGTGACTCGCAATCGATCACCCGATATGCGAAATCGTGAAACGAATTTTGAATAGGCATTTGGTTACCACTGGTGGTCACGTGAAGGAAGAGGCTAGAAGTTGAAGAAGCCATAATTGAATGGTTGTAATTACCAGAACACAGTGATTAAATCAGCCAAAGAACTCGAGGATCTGCAGGGTGATCGCCAGAGGATCTGAAGAGCCTCGAGGTAACTTCCAGTGGAATAAAGACTGATCAGAGAGACAATTGATAGATGGAAAAGTGTTGAAGTCTGTAACTGCAACAGAGAGGATAAATCTCGACTGTGACAGAGAAGACGAAGAGTCACACTGCCAGAGAAGGCGGAGAATCTCAACATAACGACCAGTGATGATGAACACATGGAGCTAACCACCAGAGAAGATGAAGAGTTTCCATGATGATCAGGAGATGACTCGATGTGGGAAATTGATGTAGAATAGTGAGGCAAAAAGGAGTATGCAGTGGTATAGCACATGGAGCATGTAGTTTGTGCACAAAGAATATAAAAAACGCAGAACAAAGAAGAGATTGTTGTTATTGTTGAGAGTGATTCATGCGAGAAGAGAGACGTTGATGTGGGAGAAAAGAGAAGTGTAGAAGAATAGTGATGAGACTGGTAAGCCATAGATAAATTTTGTATCACTGTGATAAAGTTGTAAAAGGAAAATATTTATATTTCAGGGTGGTTGGGAGGTGCTAGGGAGGATTGGTGTCCTCAGATTTTCAAGTGGGTTCTTGAACACAGGGATTTGTAGCTTCCATCTAGTTGCAACTAGAAAAACCAGGGTGGCAGGCTAGTGCAAGGGAGAACTATTGTTCTCTGTTATACAGGTCAGTTCCTGTGTGACTGGAAGTTGGTGCTTCCATCCAGTTGGTGCTGGAACACTTACGGAGTTGGTGCTTCCTTCTAGTGGGTGCTAGAGAAACCAGAGAGTTGGTGCTCTCAACAAGTTTCAACTTGCATAATAGAGGTGGTAGCCTCACAATGAGTTGGTTCTCATAAGAATGATAATGTACAGAAAATAAAGTTTTCTTATCATATCAAGAAGAAGAGGTTTTTCCCTTTATGGGTTTCCTCAGAAAATATATGTCTCTGTATATTTCACATGTGTGATTGATGTTGTATATTCTATTGCTTACCTCCCTGCATTATTGTGATTTTCATTGAGTGATTTGCAAAGAGTTTAAAGTAAGCATAATTGTTTAAGCACTGCAACAAATGATTCACCCCCGCCTCTCAGTTGTCTAACAATTGGTATCAGAGTCGGACCCTTTTATCTAAGGGTAGATCCTAGAGCTTAAACATGACTATCCGTGAAGGAACTTCAACCAACAAGGTCCCTTTGTTCAATGGAACAAACTTTGCTTTCTGGAAAGTTAGGATGAGAACCTATTTAATGGCTTTAGGTGCAGATGTTTGGGATGTGGTAGAGATTGGATATGTAAAGCCAGTTATACTATCTAATAAGGATGACAAGATAGAATTAATCTTCGATTTTAAGGCTATGAATGTTATTCTGAGTGGGCTTGCACAAGAAAAATTTGTAAACGTTATGCACTTAGAAACTACCAAAGAAATGTGGGACAAACTCATTAGCAATTATGAAGGTAATGAGAAGGTAAAGGACGCCAAGCTTCAAACCTACAGAGTATAATTTGAACAACTAAAGATGAAATAGGATGAAATTGTTGGTAAGTACTTTATGAGAGTTGAAGAACTAGTAAATGCAATGAAAGCACTTGGTGAAAAAATTGAGGAACCCTCTTTAGTTCAGAAAATTTTGAGATCTCTACCAGATAGCTTCAACCCGAAGGTCTTTGCTATAGAATAACTTAATGATATAAAATCTGTGTCTTTTGATCAACTTCTAGGAACTTTGATTGCATATGAAATGAGGATAGTTAAAGATAAACCCACCTCCAGAGAAGCATCATTTAAATCATATAAAAATGAGGATTCTGAGCCTGATGAAATTGAAGCAAAATTTCTAAGAAGACTAAAGCAAGGAATAGGCAAGTACCAAGGCAAGTTGCCCTTCAAATTTTTTAACTGTGGAAGGATAGGTCACTTTGCATCTAAGTGTCCACACAAGAAGAAGGACCAGAAATGTGAAGGTGAAGAGAAGTATAAATCCAAGATATTTGATAAAAAGAAAAGTTTATGTGTAAACAATGATGATTCTTCAGGAGACGCAAATAGTGATTTTGATGGTGAAGATAAGGTTAATGAATTTGTTCTTATGGCCAAAGAGGATTATGTTAATCAAAACACAGGAAGTGATGTTAATGATGAAGAAGTTGTAGTTGATATGGAAGGTGAACTAATCAGTTCCTTAGAAGAGATTGACAAACTCAGACTCGAGAAGAGAAAACAAAAACAATTGTTGATGCAGTTTGAAAAGAATGCTAAAAAACCTGATGAAGACTTTTTCCTACTAAAAGTGGAGTTAGAAGAGAAAAAGAAAATAGAGGACATTCTAAAACAACAGTTATTAGAGAAGAAGGCAAGATGTGAAGCCTTGAAAGAAGAGGTAGTAAAAACCAGAAAAGAGATGGAGAAGTTCAAATCATTGTATATCCAAAACTTCCAAGCATTAAAGCCTCAGAAGGATTAACCACCATTCTAAATCAGCAAAGGAATCCAAATTTGAAAACTGGTTTGGGTTATGAAGAAGGATCAAGTTGTAGTTAGCCAAGCAACAAAGAATCCATCAAGTTTTTCAAGTCTACATTCATTGACAACAACAAATATGGAGAAACAGAGAAAGATAATCAGTCACCAAGGAAGAGTGAAAAAAAAAGTGCCAGAACTAAATCTGTAGAACAAATAAATTGACCTGCTCAAAGAAGACAACCATTTTCCAGGTGCAAAGTATTTTTCTATGGATATTGTTTTTTTTGTTCTAACTTTGGTCACAAAGTTGTGAACTGTTCTTGAAGATTTAGATATGAGCAATCAAAACACTCGAGGAATAGATATCTGTCGCAACAAAGAATGAGACATCCAAGTAACAAACAATCAAAGACGGTAAATCATGTGATGGTTGGGAAATGGACACAAGTTAAGCATAACAACCGTTATGATCCCTTATTCAATGAACCAGAATTTTACACCTGCCATAATTATGGACATAAAGTTGCAAACTGTCGCTTATGGAACTATGAATCAGATCTGACTCCCTCTGCTGAAAACGTCAAGGTTTGGAAGAAGAAATAAAATGACAAGTGTGGATTAGTGTTTTCATCTCAAATACAAAAGATCCCCTGGTATATTGACAGTGGGTGCTCCACATATGACAGGAGACAAAAGTAAGTTTATGTCTCTAAGTGAAAGAAAATCAAGAAATGTAACCTTTGGAAATGATGCTCCTGGTAAAATCAAGGGTAAATGGATGGTGAGTTTGAGTAATGGTAAAGGAAAATACTAGGGTGTTATGCTTGCAGATGGGTTGAAAAATAATTTTCCCAGTGTAATTCAAATGTGTGACAGAGGATGTGAAGTGGTGTTCACTTCCATGGATTGCAAGATAAAGTCTGTAAACTCAGGACAAGTGGTGGCTAAAGGCATAAGGATGGATAATAATGTATATGTGTTGAAAGAAGATATAGAAGAGTGTCATCTAAGAAAACATGATGAAAGATGGTTATGGAATAGGATACTTGGACATTTAAACTTTGATAACTTAATCAAGCTCAAAAATCTTGAGGCAATAAAAGATCTTCCAAGAATATCAAAGCCACAACAATCTGTGTGTAAACCCTGCCAAGTAGGAAAGCTAACCAGGACTCAGTTTAAAACCAAAATCTCTACTTCAATAGAGAAACCACTCCAATTAATTCATATGGATTTATGTGGACCATCAAGACAGGAAGTCACATGGAAGGAAAACTACTTTATGTTGATCATTGATGCTTACTCCATACTTACTTGGGTTGCTTTTATCAAAGAAAAAGATGAAGCATTTGAGAAATTTAAAATATTTAAGGCTTTAACTGAAAATCAAACAGGTAAGAGGTTAAAGGCAGTAAAATCAGATAGAGGAGGATAATTTATGTCAAGTGATTTTAAGGAATTTTGTGATAAAAATGGGATCAAGAGAGAATACACAATCCCAGAAACTCCACAGCAAAATGGAGTAGTTGTGATCAGAATCTGGACCAGGGGTCAAATTTTACCTCAAAAATGAAAGTTCTCAGAATTGCCTCAAAACAAATGGGTTTGTAGCCCTCGTCGTCACGAACCCAATGCAATTCGTTTCGTCTCAAACGGACGTCGGGAGCGAAAGTTATCGCGATCTGTTCGAATCGCCAAACAGGAAAAAAAAAAGTGCTGACAGGGCAGGCCGTACTGCCACGTGGCAGGGCCGTACAGTGCTGACGTGGCACACTTGGCAGCTGACATGGCAGGTAGGTGACGTGTCGCGTTTTCATTGGTCGATTCTGCAGCAAGTATTATGGTGACACGTGGCAGGCATTTAATGGTTGACAGTGGTCAAATAACGTGTTGACACGTGGCATCATTGAACGAATAGAAATGTGCCACGTGGCCCACTCGGGGGCTGCCACGTGGCACCCTGGGTTTGAATATTGGTTCGTTGACCAAAATTTTTTGGAGGCCGTGGGGTTTGACCCCCGGACCTCCCAAACCTTATAAGCGCTTTAACCAAAGTTCAAATTGCCAACACGCCAAAGGTTATTGTTTGATAATTATATGTTGTTATAATTATTTGAATTGAGGTTTGTTATTATTCGGTGGGGGGTCGGGCCAGGGCTTAGCCCCGCCCCCGGTCCTATGGTTTATTATATGACCAAATGTTAATGCCATTCGCGCGCGGGGTGTTGGTACACGGTTTCAAACATTACATATGACCGAATTTGCAATTGCACGCGGGGTAATTTATATTCCAAAGGTTTACCCATGGTTACATGTCGAACCATGTAACCATATGATAATACCTATGTGCGCGTTTAGTATGTTGGGTTACATTTATTTAAACCGTGGGTTCATTGCCAACCATATGACCACGTTATAAAATTGCGCGCGGTTTATAAATTTAACAAACGGTTGGCGCATTTATGGGGCGGAGTCCGCCAATTTTGGACCCTTTTCTATTATTAGCCAAACTAACTCCAGCTATGCCATTTTTGGTGGAGTTTCTTGGGGAGTTTGTTTTTGGGCATAACTGAAGCTAGGGAAAACCTTTCTTGACGAATTTTGGGTCGATTTTGGGTCTCTGAGACCTTCTGGAGCCATTGGAGCAGGTTTCAGAGCCATTGGAGGCCATTTGCAGGTGTTTTTGCTTCAGGGAAGCTTTCAGGGCCACTAGGGCCATTTCAGTGCTGGAGCTG